>CM060434.1:119269235-119552839 GCA_030545235.1 Helianthus tuberosus | reverse complement strand
TTTTGTTTTTATATGACATCATTTATAACCCGTAGGTATTTTGTCACAATCAAATATATAAAAATATAAATTCGGGTAATTTATTAAAAGGGTGACATGTGTGATTTTACGGATCACACTAGCCAAGAATGTTAACATGTTTACAGATGTCAACAGAGAATTGAATCTTTTAAACAGGTTCTACCATATTGGCTAAATTTATGACAACATAACAGCTAGGTTTTTACCTTTTAAGATCCTTATTATATTATTAAAATGGTAAATCAAAATAATAAATGTTATTTTTCATTTATTTATACACTATGTTTATGCACATAATTTAAAAATGAATAACTTAAATTAACCATTCCAATTAAAAATTAAACTAGTACGAGTTTGCCCTAAACGGGACTTTTACATAAACAACATGCCCACGCAGGGGCCAACTAACAAAACAAACAAACCCACACAGGGGTCAAATAAAAAGATATGCCCACGCAGGGGCAGAACAGAAAAAGAATACCCACGCAGGGGTAGAGTACTGAAATAAATATATGTCCATGCAGGGACATGAGTACCACACTAAGATAACCAAACAAACAAAGGATTCAGTGACCCTTCTTTCTTTTACCCTTAATCAAATCCACCATCTTCTTAAACATCCCCCGGTTATGCCTCCGATCATGCCGCAACTCATGCCGCATCTCTTGACGCACCTCTTGTATCTCATGAAGGATTTCTTGCATTTGGGGCGGTGACATCGCCGGCGCCTGAGGTGGTTGCTGATAATGCGGAGGTTGAGGAGGCTGTTGTTGATAATGTGGAGGTTGGGGAAGGCTGCGGTTGCTGATACCCATATGGTGGGTATCCATAGGTCGATTGTCCCGTAGCCCAGGGACCTCCGTAGGGACCTTCCTGATGGAGAGTGTTGGAGTTTTGCTGCTATCCAGTAGGGATCCTCTGCAAAGTTGTAGCCTGTGTGGTTCAGCTGCTCGAAGGGATTGTATGCAGCCGCGCCAGTGTAAGTGGGAATTGGGTCTCCAAAACCCAATGGTGGCTGTGGGCGCAACTGGCGCAGTGTTTCACCCTCTGAGATGGGGTGTGAAGATTTCCCCCGTCTCCGGTTCTTCGTGGACAGGCGAGTACCGGCTGCCACTTGAATGTGGAGGGGTGCTGATGCGTATCCCCCCTCGTGCGGATATTCGCAAAGTCGTTCTCCTTCGCCTTGGGGGCGAGGGAGGCTGAAGCAAAGGTGGTGCTGCCGGCGGAGTGACCGCGACAAGTCTGGAATCCTCGGAAGGATTCTGCTGCTGCTATGGCTGGTGCAGGGGAGATTGGTGTGGCTGGTGCAAGGGAGAGTGGTGCGGCTGGTGCAGGGGAGAGTTATGGTAACTGGGAGTAAAAGCCCAGTCATACTGTTTGAATATCTCCTCATAACTGTCGGGACCATTGTAAGTTGATCCCATAAATGGGTGACCCATCTGAAATCTCGATGGGGTGGTTCGGAGTACCAGATGGCGGCATTGTAGGATCAGTATCCTCATCGATGTCCATCGGGTTGCCACCAGAAAAGTGGTCTTCGGGCCCAAGTGGGTTAACACCCATAGGCACATTAAGATAGTCAGCAGGGTTTGAACAAGCCCTGGAAATCAGGTGATGGTTGGTCAAAAGGTGATTGGTGTCCTAAAGGAATATAGGACTGGTGAGAGTTATGGGGCTCATTCTTAGAATGAGGCCCAAAGGAGTGTGGGATGGAAGGTGAGGTACTCAGTGAAACCGAGCGCCTAGCTGGTTCAGTAAAGGACCTCCAAAGATCCTGAGCATCTGTGTTGTGAGGGTCCGAAGGTGTTCGCCGGTGTGATGGTTCGGCCTCGTGGTCATTTGGGGCTACATGAGCTCCTTGTCCCCTTCCTCTTCCTCTCATACGTGGCGGCATTTTTTGTGAACCTGTCAAAAACAACAAGTGATACAACACAAAAAAAAAAATATGTAAGACAAAGTTAGAAATAAAACGAAAATTTTGGAAAATTCCTAAGTTCCTTGCCTAGACTCGAGAATCGAGGATTGTGCAATTGTGTATCTGAGATTAAACACAAAAGGCTAGTATTTAATTCACTCAGAGTTGGCTCTGATACCAACCTGTCACACCCCTATTTTCCACGTGTCACCGGTGGGCCCGGTGGGGAGTATCGTGACGTAGTTGGTATCATCATAGACAAACAACACAATATATAAATGCACAGCGGAAGCAAAGAAAGATTCATTTCAACTTTAATAAAGTGTAATATTAAATATCACTAGTAGTTGAAACGGATCCACAGGCGGATCAAAATAAAATAAGATATTGTTCAACAGTTTATTGTCGTCCAAGCTTGCGAGACTTATTGTGGACGCTCTAGAAGAGAGCCAGCCTATTACGTGTAGTACCTGCACTTAACCTTTTGGAAAAATACGTCAGTTTACACTGGTAAATACAATTTAACTGACTCATTTTGAAAATGGTTGAAAATTGATTTGAATGCACGTGGCACAAAACCTTTTTATAACTTGGGTTAATTATGCAATATAATCTTGTGAACGAATTACATGTTACTTGTGCGTTCAGTAGCCCGGATCTTGTCCGGGTTAAAGATCAATAGACACACCACATTATAGAGTTATACACTGACAGGTGTACGTCTACACCCCGTGCTCAGGTCGTGGCCATCTCGTAAGATGATGCCAAGGATATCCGGGACATGGTCATTAACCCCCCAAAGGCTTTAAGTGAACAAGACTGTTTAAACGAGCCGTTCAAATTATTCATTTAACCACCCAAAGGTGTAAGATTTGATGCTCGATCAAGCGGTATTTTATATACCGTAACCCAAGCCCGTATAGGGAAAATAAGTTAAAAGTATTTACCTGAGTAAAGTATAAATCACAACTAGCAAATGCAAGTAGCTTTTACCGGTGCTCCTAATCTGGAACGAAGGTTTATAATAACCTATTAGACTTCTAACGGGTCTTTATTTAAGCTTAAGCTTAGACCGGTTAGCTTTCAGGACGAAACGGTTCAAACGCACGATTAAGCGAAGACCGAATAGAATGTGATTTAGACCCGACAAGTTTGAATACTTGTATAATATGGGTATACTAAATACATTCTGGATTTTGAGACAAAAATGATAAGGTTTGACCCGTTTCGGTCAATTTATGCAAACTAGTTACATAAACCGAACCGAGCGCGAAAAGGGCGTTACGGGTAACCAAGAGTCATATGCAAGTTCCCTGTGATAATATGGCTTAAATATGTTATAATATCAGTAAGATATCTTCTATTATGCCCCAAATGAATTTAAACACAATTTATGCCTCATAAGGGCATTTTGGTCATTTAAAAGATTATAAAAGAGTTAAATTAGAAATCTGAGTTACAGGTCTGGTTCATACAGTAAATATACTTAATTTAACATGTTATAACAGTAGGGTATGACCCATAAGTGAAAATCATCATTTAAAACCAAACTATGCACCTTAGGGGTATTTTGGTAATTTCACAAGGGCTTAAAAGGTCAAAATTGGAAACCTGAGTTCAAAAGATTGTACTTACTGTTATTTTATAAAAATATACTAAAAACATCAGTAGGTATCAACCTTATATGTTTAATATGGTTATAGTACGTACTATGCGTTAAAAATGCTTAAAAGGCGATTTAGAGCCGTTTCCGGGTTTTTAAAAGAAAGCTGATATTTTTATATTTCCAGAATGCTCAAAATATTTTATTTAACAAATAAAATCAGTAGAAAAAGGTTTGGGGTCAAAAGGATTTATAAAACCCATTTTATGGCTAAAAAGGGCAAAACCGTCATAACCGAATCAAACCTAGAGACCTATGCTATGCTCAGCCAAAAATTAAATAAAAATCTTCAAAAATCCCAAAATATTATATAACATCAGTGGGTAAAAAGTTTGATATCAAAAAGTGGGTTTAAATGGGTTATATGTTAAGTACGCCGTTTAAGTAACACAAAGCTTTCAAATTACGATATTGAGCATAACTCTTAATCTAGACCTCAAACTGATATCAAATTTTTGGTGTAAGTTTATAAATCAGTAACAAATGTTTCTACTCTTTCACTTTTTCAAAAATCACGTTTTATAGTCAAAAGGGCATAATAGTCAACTTTTAAGCATAAATCGGAAACATGCATATGAATCGGATAAGTGTTGAACCAAGTTGTAAAATTTCAGAGAGTTATACTTATATGAAAATTGGTCCAAAATAAGCTCTAAGGTAGATCTCAAACATGCATGAACGGATCCGAACTGAAAGTCAAAGAAAAAGTCAATTTATGCGACTTTCGGTTCCGATTCGGGTTTAAACTGAAAATTGTCGAGATGAACATGTTGAGACTTGTTCTTACATTAATTACCAAGTTATTTTAATGATCAAACAGGTTGCATGTACCCTACATTGCTAATCATGCTTACATTTGCAAATAACAATTCTGTTGACTTTTTGAAACAAGCTTTGACTCGACAATTAACATAGTTAGAGTGGGAATCTGAAAATACCCTTTTAAGGGTTTGTTACCCACATAAATACCAACTTGTAGGTACTTTTAATTCGTGATTAGGCTAAGCACATTTTAATTAATCACGAAGTCAAACCTTAATTACGATGGTTTGACTTTTAATTAATTAACTAAGCTAAACTTAATTATGAATGATTAGGATTACTTACAATGGTCCTAAATAGGAGTAGGGACTTAAGAGAATCTTGATTCCTGTCCAGAGAAGCTCCAAGGTGCTGGAACAAAATGCAAGTGAGCAAGTCCAAATGATCACCACTTCATCCTCTTATATAGTGAACTAGGGAGCTTCAAGATCAAGACAAGGAAGTCTAGGATGGTTACAAGATCACCCCAGGTGTCCCTAATATGCTATATACTGCCTAGCAAGCCCCTGGTTTCGAAAACAACTCAATTAAGTCGGTGCAACCGTTTTAACAGCCACCTGTCCTGCAATTCGCCCAGCTGCACTGCTTACGCACCGCAACGTTCTGGTTGTTGCGGTGCGCAAGACTGCTTACGCACCGTAAGACTTCTGGTGTTGCGGTGCGCAAGCTATCGCCAGAGACAAAGTTTTTGTTTTCTTTCAAGCTTTGACCATGCAATGCTTACAACTCCGAATTCCATGCACTTTTATCAGAAGAGGGACCATATATCCAGCCATTGCATGTCATGGCATGTTCTTACACTTTTTGACACATTGTGGGGAGTTTAATTTGACGGAAATACCAAGAAGTTGCATAGGATCCATGTCCAAAGTTTGTAACCCATTTATTTATTTAGGATGACCAGATTTTTAAACATAACTCAGATGTGGATAAAATATCTCCTGGTTAGGGATTTATTAACAGGTCGCTCAGAGGTATAAATTAACATGTCGACGTTTAAATCCTACCGTAAATCTTTATCTGGATCCGTATTTATAAAACGTTTGCACAACATGACACGTGTCTTTATTTTATTGGTCATGAATTTTTTCCGGGTGTTACATCCTCACCCCCTTAAAAGAAATCTCGACCTCGAGATTTACAAAAAAAATGAGGGTATTTTTCCTTCATGGTAGACTCCACCTCCCAAGTATATTCGAGACCTCTACGGGTATCCCATTTGACCTTCACGATAGGCACATGCTTCCTTCAAAGTTTCTTTACCTGTCGATCCTCAATTGACAATGGTTTTTCCACAAATTTCAGGCTCTCGACTATATGCACATCTGTGTGCGGTATGACTAGTGAGTCATCAGCTAGACACTTCTTTAAATTACAGATGTGAAAAACATTATGTATAGCACTGAGCTCTTCAGGCAAGTTTAACTTATAAGCAACTGACCCGACGCGTTCGATAACCTCGAAAGGTCCTATGTATCTCGGGCTTAGCTTGCCTTTCTTACCAAATCGCATTACCCCCTTCCAGGGTGATACTTTAAGCAATACCTTGTCACCTACTTCGAAGTGAAAAGATTTACGCTTTGGATCCGCATAGCTTTTCTGCCTATCCCTGGCAGCTTTCAAACGATCACGAATTTGGACAATCTTGTCCGTTGTTTCAAAGACCAAATCCGGTCCTGACAATTGAACGTCTCCTACTTCCGCCCAACAAATGGGTGTTCTGCATTTTCTACCATATAAGGCCTCAAAAGGCGCAGCCTTAATACTAGTATGGTAGCTATTATTATAGGAGAACTCGACCAATGGCAGATGCTTATCCCAACTGCCACCTAAATCAATCACACATGCACGAAGCATGTCTTCCAATGTTTGGATGGTACGCTCACTCTGTCCGTCTGTCTGTGGGTGGTAAGCCGTACTGAAATTCAAGCGCGTGCCCAAAGACTGTTGGAAACTTTTCCAAAAATGAGAGGTGAATCTCGTATCTCTATCCGAGATAATTGACAATGGCACGCCATGCAATGCTACAATTTTATCTACGTACAATTGAGCTAACATGTCTGAGCTGTAAGTTTCCTTGATGGGTAGGAAATGCGCTGACTTGGTCAGTCTATCTACTATGACCCATATAGTATCGTTTCCCTTTCTCGTCTTTGGCAACTTGGTGATGAAATCCATCGTCACCATCTCCCACTTCCATGTGGGAATTTCAGGTTGTTGTAACAAACCTGACGGCTTCTGATGTTCAGCTTTTACTTGCGCACAAGTCAAACATTTAGCAACATAAGCAGCTACAGACTTTTTCAAACCAATCCACTAGTAGTTTGCCTTTAGATCCTGGTACATTTTGTCAGCTCCAGGATGAACAGAATATTTGGAACTGTGGGCTTCCTGAAGGATAACATCCCGAAGTCCTCCATAAACTGGAACCCATATTCGTCCATTCAATCTTAGCATTCCGTCCTTGTCATGGGATAACTGCTCCTCGGTTACTCCCAGTTTTTCTTCCGGATAGTTAGCTTCCAGCACAGCTTCCTTCTGTGCTGCTAGCACCCTTTCGTTCAAACTATTCCTTATTTCAATGCGCTTAGCATTGATTCTTATCGGCTTTACTCTTCCTTTTCTGCTCAAGGCGTCAGCAACTACATTTGCCTTGCCTGGATGGTATTTTATCTCACAATCATAATCATTTAGAGTTTCCATCCATCGTCTTTGTCGCATGTTCAAGTCCTTCTGATTGAACAAATGTTGAAGGCTCTTGTGATCTGAATAGATCACACACTTGGTTCCATATAAGTAATGCCTCCATAGTTTCAATGCAAATACAACGGCACCCAGCTCCAAGTCGTGGGTGGTGTAGTTCTTCTCGTGTACCTTTAACTGTCGTGAAGCGTAGGCAATGACCTTGCCTTTTTGCATGAGTACACAACCCATACCAGTGTGGGATGCATCACAATACACCACAAATTCTTCTATACCATCGGGCAATGTTAACACTGGTGCATTGCTCAACTTTTTCTTCAAAATGTCAAAGGATTCCTGCTGCTTAGGGCCCCAATCAAACTTAACTTTCTTACGTGTCAACGAAGTTAGGGGCGCAGCAATCCTTGAAAAGTTTTCGATAAAATGCCTATAATATCATGCTAAACCCAGGAAGCTACGAATCTCGGTAGGCGTATTTGGCTCTTGCCAATTCATAACTGCTTCTACCTTAGCGGGATCCACTTGAATACCACGCTCACTTATCACATGTCCAAGGAATTGGACTTCTCGAAGCCAAAATTCGCACTTCGAAAATTTGGCGTAGAGTTTCTCTTGATGTAGAAGTTTGAGAATACAACGAAGGTGTTTCTCGTGGTCAGCTTGGTTCTTCGAGTAAATAAGGATGTCGTCAATAAAGACGATGACGAATTTGTCCAAGTAGGGCTTGCAGACGCGATTCATGAGATCCATGAATGCGGCCGGTGCATTAGTGAGCCCAAAAGGCATCACTAGGAACTCGTAATGTCCATAACGAGTCCTAAACGCTGTCTTGTGCACATCTTCATCCTTGACCTTCAACTGATGATAGTCTGACCTCAAATCGATCTTAGAGAAATAGCTTGCCCCTTGTAACTGATCGAACAGATCGTCGATCCTGGGCAAAGGATACCTGTTCTTGATAGTGACTTTATTAAGCTCACGGTAATCGATGCACAGACGTATCGATCCATCCTTCTTCTTGACAAACAAGATTGGTGCTCCCCAAGGAGACGAACTAGGTCTAATAAAACCTTTGGCTAGCAGATCGTCTAACTGCGTCCTTAACTCCTTCATCTCCATTGGTGCTAACCTATAAGGCGCTCTCGCTACTGGTGCTGCACCCGGAATGATGTCAATTCGGAATTCCACTTGCCTATCTGGTGGTAAACCAGGTAGTTCTTCGGGAAAAACTTCAGGATATTCCGAAATGACAGGGATGTCTTCAATCTTAGGCTTTGGCTCGTCTATAGTCACTTGTGCCATATAAATGACACAGCCCTTCTGCAGACATCTGGATGCCTTGAGCATAGACACTTGCTCAGGCAATCCATGCTGGGTATCTCCTTGGATGGTGAGTGACTCACTAGACGGAGTTTTGACTACCACTTGCTTTCTATTGCACACAATCTGGGCTTGGTTATGCGATAACCAATCCATACCTATCACTATGTCAAAACCGGCTAGCTTAAAGGTAAGTAAGGATAAAGGAAAAGAGTGATTCCTAATGGATATAACACATCCATCTAAAACAGTCGAGGCGGTTTCTATGGTTCCATCAGCTAATTCCACCTCATATTTCACGCTTAAGGGTTTTACAGGCAATTTCAACAACTCACAAAACTTATTATCTACAAAAGACTTATCTGCTCCAGAATCAAACAATACACTAGCAAAAACATCATTTACGAGAAAAGTACCTGTAATCACGTTGTCATCCTGAACAGCTTCCTTAGCGTCCATCTTGAAGACCCTCGCATTGGTCTTCTTCCCATCTTCGGTTTTCCTGGTGTTCTTTGGGCAATTAGACTTAATGTGCCCTTTCTCATTGCAACCGTAACATGTTGCATCCTTCAGCTTCTTACACTCCAACGTCTTATGATCAGTAGACTTGCAAATCCCACAGGATCTCGTGTGAGACTGGGATTTTGACTCAAATCGACATTTCCCAAAATGATTCTTCTTGCATGTTTTACATTTGGGCTTATCCCCCGACTGTTGCCCATCTCTCCTAGATCCCGACCCTTTCTTGTGGTCGTCATTACCTCGGTGTTTCTTACCTGATCTTCGTGAGGTATCGTCCTCACGCTTCCTTTTGTTCTCTTCTGAATTCCTGAGTGCTCTCAACCTGACTACGTCCAAGGTAAGAGAGAGAGATAGATCAGCTGCTGATCTGAAGGTTGCAGGCCTTGATGCCTTGACACTTGCTTTAATCTCTGGGGCTAAACCCCCGATGAAGCGAGCAATCCTCTTAGGTTCTGGGGTTACCAAGTAAGGAACCAACCTAGATAGGGTATTGAAAGTGGTGAGGTATGCCTGGCAGTCTAAATTCTTCATCACTAAAGATAGGAAGTCTGACTCAATTCTCTCAACTTCGTGCTGCGGGCAATAATTATCTTTAATAAGGGCAACGAACTGATCCCATGATAGATTGTAGAATGGGATCTTCCCAGCAGCTTGTATGAGAGACTTCCACCACGCCAGTGCTTCTCCTTTGAACGATTGGGATACGTATTTTACTACGTCCCTTTCAGCACAACCGCTGATGTCTACAACCGTATCCATTTCGTCCAACCAAGTTATACAATCTACCGCTCCCTTTTCCCCAGTAAAGTCCCGGGGTTTACATGAGACGAAGTATTTGTATGTACATGACTTACCATGCGGTTCCTGTTTAGGCTCGACCTTCCTTGACGGGACACTGTTTTGGTTCGAGGAGTGACGTTCATCATCATCCTTCTTTAGCTTATCCTTCTTGGGTACATCCTTCTTAGAGGGCGGTTTGCTATGAGCCTCAGAGTGGACTTTGGGTTTGGAATGTGGTGCAGATCGGGTCCTACTTCGGGTCCCGCTCGATTCACTATACTGTCTATTTAGTGCTTCGACAACAGCATCATTCACTAATGCTTTCAACTCCGCACCAGTTACTAATATTTTAGCATTTTCAGGGTTTTCTGCTGGACGACTGTTTAGTTCTTCAGACTTAGCCATGTAGTTTTAAGTGCTACATAAAAATAAGGACAAGGTCTATTTAGAAGCCTAAACAGTATTATCGTTCTTGACGATTTATTAATCCATGGTAAATAAAAGCCATTTTAGTTAATTTAATAATTTCATTCAGGATTTTTACTAGTAATCTTTTTAGAATGAAATATAATATTGGCATAATGAGCCTAGTCACGTAGACAAATTTCTAAATTACAAATTTAGATCTTATAGGATTAAAGTTTGAATAATTAAGACAAATCAATCCTTTTCTTGGCAGGGAGTTTATAAACTACGGCTGCCTTTTGTTTTATATGACATCATTTATAACCCGTAGGTATTTTGTCACAATCAAATATATAAAAATATAAATTCGGGTAATTTATTAAAAGGGTGACATGTGTGATTTTACGGATCACACTAGCCAAGAATGTTAACATGTTTACAGATGTCAACAGAGAATTGAATCTTTTAAACAGGTTCTACCATATTGGCTAAATTTATGACAACATAACAGCTAGGTTTTACCTTTTAAGATCCTTATTATATTATTAAAATGGTAAATCAAAATAATAAATGTTATTTTTCATTTATTTATACACTATGTTTATGCACATAATTTAAAAATGAATAACTTAAATTAACCATTCCAATTAAAAATTAAACTAGTACGAGTTTGCCCTAAACGGGACTTTTACATAAACAACATGCCCACGCAGGGGCCAACTAACAAAACAAACAAACCCACACAGGGGTCAAATAAAAAGATATGCCCACGCAGGGGCAGAACAGAAAAAGAATACCCACGCAGGGGTAGAGTACTGAAATAAATATATGTCCATGCAGGGACATGAGTACCACACTAAGATAACCAAACAAACAAAGGATTCAGTGACCCTTCTTTCTTTTACCCTTAATCAAATCCACCATCTTCTTAAACATCCCCCGGTTATGCCTCCGATCATGCCGCAACTCATGCCGCATCTCTTGACGCACCTCTTGTATCTCATGAAGGATTTCTTGCATTTGGGGCGGTGACATCGCCGGCGCCTGAGGTGGTTGCTGATAATGCGGAGGTTGAGGAGGCTGTTGTTGATAATGTGGAGGTTGGGGAGGCTGCGGTTGCTGATACCCATATGGTGGGTATCCATAGGTCGATTGTCCCGTAGCCCAGGGACCTCCGTAGGGACCTTCCTGATGGAGAGTGTTGGAGTTTGCTGCTATCCAGTAGGGATCCTCTGCAAAGTTGTAGCCTGTGTGGTTCAGCTGCTCGAAGGGATTGTATGCAGCCGCGCCAGTGTAAGTGGGAATTGGGTCTCCAAAACCCAATGGTGGCTGTGGCGCAACTGGCGCAGTGTTCACCTCTGAGATGGGGTGTGAAGATTCCCCCGTCACCGGTTCTTCGTGGACAGGCGAGTACCGGCTGCCACTTGAATGTGGAGGGGTGCTGATGCGTATCCCCCCTCGTGCGGATATTCGCAAAGTCGTTCTCCTTCGCCTTGGGGGCGAGGGAGGCTGAAGCAAAGGTGGTGCTGCCGGCGGAGTGACCGCGACAAGTCTGGAATCCTCGGAAGGATTCTGCTGCTGCTGTGGCTGGTGCAGGGGAGATTGGTGTGGCTGGTGCAAGGGAGAGTGGTGCGGCTGGTGCAGGGGAGAGTTATGGTAACTGGGAGTAAAAGCCCAGTTATACTGTTTGAATATCTCCTCATAACTGTCGGGACCATTGTAAGTTGATCCCATAAATGGTGACCCATCTGAAATCTCGATGGGGTGGTTCGGAGTACCAGATGGCGGCATTGTAGGATCAGTATCCTCATCGATGTCCATCGGGTTGCCACCAGAAAAGTGGTCTTCGGGCCCAAGTGGGTTAACACCCATAGGCACATCAAGATAGTCAGCAGGGTTGAACAAGCCCTGGAAATCAGGTGATGGTTGGTCAAAAGGTGATTGGTGTCCTAAAGGAATATAGGACTGGTGAGAGTTATGGGGCTCATTCTTAGAATGAGGCCCAAAGGAGTGTGGGATGGAAGGTGAGGTACTCAGTGAAACCGAGCGCCTAGCTGGTTCAGTAAAGGACCTCCAAAGATCCTGAGCATCTGTGTTGTGAGGGTCCGAAGGTGTTCGCCGGTGTGATGGTTCGGCCTCGTGGTCATTTGGGGCTACATGAGCTCCTTGTCCCCTTCCTCTTCCTCTCATACGTGGCGGCATTTTTTGTGAACCTGTCAAAAACAACAAGTGATACAACACAAAAAAAAAATATGTAAGACAAAGTTAGAAATAAAACGAAAATTTGGAAAATTCCTAAGTTCCTTGCCTAGACTCGAGAATCGAGGATTGTGCAATTGTGTATCTGAGATTAAACACAAAAGGCTAGTATTTAATTCACTCAGAGTTGGCTCTGATACCAACCTGTCACACCCCTATTTTCCACGTGTCACCGGTGGGCCCGGTGGGGAGTATCGTGACGTAGTTGGTATCATCATAGACAAACAACACAATATATAAATGCACAGCGGAAGCAAAGAAAGATTCATTTCAACTTTAATAAAGTGTAATATTAAATATCACTAGTAGTTGAAACGGATCCACAGGCGGATCAAAATAAAATAAGATATTGTTCAACAGTTTATTGTCGTCCAAGCTTGCGAGACTTATTGTGGACGCTCTAGAAGAGAGCCAGCCTATTACGTGTAGTACCTGCACTTAACCTTTTGGAAAAATACGTCAGTTTACACTGGTAAATACAATTTAACTGACTCATTTTGAAAATGGTTGAAAATTGATTTGAATGCACGTGGCACAAAACCTTTTTATAACTTGGGTTAATTATGCAATATAATCTTGTGAACGAATTACATGTTACTTGTGCGTTCAGTAGCCCGGATCTTGTCCGGGTTAAAGATCAATAGACACACCACATTATAGAGTTATACACTGACAGGTGTACGTCTACACCCCGTGCTCAGGTCGTGGCCATCTCGTAAGATGATGCCAAGGATATCCGGGACATGGTCATTAACCCCCCAAAGGCTTTAAGTGAACAAGACTGTTTAAACGAGCCGTTCAAATTATTCATTTAACCACCCAAAGGTGTAAGATTTGATGCTCGATCAAGCGGTATTTTATATACCGTAACCCAAGCCCGTATAGGGAAAATAAGTTAAAAGTATTTACCTGAGTAAAGTATAAATCACAACTAGCAAATGCAAGTAGCTTTTACCGGTGCTCCTAATCTGGAACGAAGGTTTATAATAACCTATTAGACTTCTAACGGGTCTTTATTTAAGCTTAAGCTTAGACCGGTTAGCTTTCAGGACGAAACGGTTCAAACGCACGATTAAGCGAAGACCGAATAGAATGTGATTTAGACCCGACAAGTTTGAATACTTGTATAATATGGGTATACTAAATACATTCTGGATTTTGAGACAAAAATGATAAGGTTTGACCCGTTTCGGTCAATTTATGCAAACTAGTTACATAAACCGAACCGAGCGCGAAAAGGGCGTTACGGGTAACCAAGAGTCATATGCAAGTTCCCTGTGATAATATGGCTTAAATATGTTATAATATCAGTAAGATATCTTCTATTATGCCCCAAATGAATTTAAACACAATTTATGCCTCATAAGGGCATTTTGGTCATTTAAAAGATTATAAAAGAGTTAAATTAGAAATCTGAGTTACAGGTCTGGTTCATACAGTAAATATACTTAATTTAACATGTTATAACAGTAGGGTATGACCCATAAGTGAAAATCATCATTTAAAACCAAACTATGCACCTTAGGGGTATTTTGGTAATTTCACAAGGGCTTAAAAGGTCAAAATTGGAAACCTGAGTTCAAAAGATTGTACTTACTGTTATTTTATAAAAATATACTAAAAACATCAGTAGGTATCAACCTTATATGTTTAATATGGTTATAGTACGTACTATGCGTTAAAAATGCTTAAAAGGCGATTTAGAGCCGTTTCCGGGTTTTTAAAAGAAAGCTGATATTTTTATATTTCCAGAATGCTCAAAATATTTTATTTAACAAATAAAATCAGTAGAAAAAGGTTTGGGGTCAAAAGGATTTATAAAACCCATTTTATGGCTAAAAAGGGCAAAACCGTCATAACCGAATCAAACCTAGAGACCTATGCTATGCTCAGCCAAAAATTAAATAAAAATCTTCAAAAATCCGAAAATATTATATAACATCAGTGGGTAAAAAGTTTGATATCAAAAAGTGGGTTTAAATGGGTTATATGTTAATTACGCCGTTTAAGTAACACAAAGCTTTCAAATTACGATATTGAGCATAACTCTTAATCTAGACCTCAAACTGATATCAAATTTTTGGTGTAAGTTTATAAATCAGTAACAAATGTTTCTACTCTTTCACTTTTTCAAAAATCACGTTTTATAGTCAAAAGGGCATAATAGTCAACTTTTAAGCATAAATCGGAAACATGCATATGAATCGGATAAGTGTTGAACCAAGTTGTAAAATTTCAGAGAGTTATACTTATATGAAAATTGGTCCAAAATAAGCTCTAAGGCAGATCTCAAACATGCATGAACGGATCCGAACTGAAAGTCAAAGAAAAAGTCAATTTATGCGACTTTCGGTTCCGATTCGGGTTTAAACTGAAAATTGTCGAGATGAACATGTTGAGACTTGTTCTTACATTAATTACCAAGTTATTTTAATGATCAAACAGGTTGCATGTACCCTACATTGCTAATCATGCTTAAATTTGCAAATAACAATTATGTTGACTTTTTGAAACAAGCTTTGACTCGACAATTAACATAGTTAGAGTGGGAATCTGAAAATACCCTTTTAAGGGTTTATTACCCACATAAATACCAACTTGTAGGTACTTTTAATTCGTGATTAGGCTAAGCACATTTTAATTAATCACGAAGTCAAACCTTAATTACGATGGTTTGACTTTTAATTAATTAACTAAGCTAAACTTAATTATGAATGATTAGGATTACTTACAATGGTCCTAAATAGGAGTAGGGACTTAAGAGAATCTTGATTCCTGTCCAGAGAAGCTCCAAGGTGCTGGAACAAAATGCAAGTGAGCAAGTCCAAATGATCACCACTTCATCCTCTTATATAGTGAACTAGGGAGCTTCAAGATCAAGACAAGGAAGTCTAGGATGGTTACAAGATCACCCCAGGTGTCCCTAATATGCTATATACTGCCTAGCAAGCCCCTGGTTTCGAAAACAACTCAATTAAGTCGGTGCAACCGTTTTAACAGCCACCTGTCCTGCAATTCGCCCAGCTGCACTGCTTACGCACCGCAACGTTCTGGTTGTTGCGGTGCGCAAGACTGCTTACGCACCGTAAGACTTCTGGTGTTGCGGTGCGCAAGCTATCGCCAGAGACAAAGTTTTTGTTTTCTTTCAAGCTTTGACCATGCAATGCTTACAACTCCGAATTCCATGCACTTTTATCAGAAGAGGGACCATATATCCAGCCATTGCATGTCATGGCATGTTCTTACACTTTTTGACACATTGTGGGGAGTTTAATTTGACGGAAATACCAAGAAGTTGCATAGGATCCATGTCCAAAGTTTGTAACCCATTTATTTATTTAGGATGACCAGATTTTTAAACATAACTCAGATGTGGATAAAATATCTCCTGGTTAGGGATTTATTAACAGGTCGCTCAGAGGTATAAATTAACATGTCGACGTTTAAATCCTACCGTACATCTTTATCTGGATCCGTATTTATAACACGTTTGCACAACATGACACGTGTCTTTATTTTATTGGTCATGAATTTTTTCCTGGTGTTACAACTCTGGTGCAAACCAAAGTTTTATTAATACTTCGTTTTGCAAACTTTTAAATCAGTCATTAACTAAACTACCACAAGAATGTCTAGTAGAGACAGCAAATGGAGAAACTATTAGGATTTCTGAAATCTTGCAGGGAGCAAAAATAGAAATTTTAAATCAAAAGTTTATGGCAAATCTTTATCCAATAAATCTGGCAGGATTCGATGTTGTTTTAGGAATGGATTGGTTAACAGCCAATAAAGCCAGTATTTTATGTGATCAAAAGTCAATTCAAGTAAATTCACCAAAAGGTAAAAAGATCACAATTAAAGGAGATAAGCCCTCTAAGTCCACAAAATTCATCTCTGTGAAGAAAACTGCAAGTTATATAAGAAAAGGTTCTCTAGTGTATTTGATTTCTATAATCACTAACACTAAAGGAAAAGAACTAAAGGACATTCCAGTAGTATCTCAATTTTCAGATGTATTTCCATAAGAATTACCAGGACTACCGCCAGATAGAGAAGTTGAATTCAGAATTCACCTATTACCTGGAACAACACTGATTGCCAAAGCACCCTACCGTTTGGCACCCACGAAAATGCGGGAACTGAAGAAACAATTAGACGAGTTGCTGGAAAAGGATTCATACAGCCAAGTTCATCGCCGTGGGGAGCGCCAATTTTATTCTTTAAAAAGAAGGACGGATCAATGCTTATGTGCATTAACTACCATGAATTAAACAAGGTCACGATTAAGAATCGGTACCCATTACCGAGGATCAATGATCTATTCGATCAACTGCAAGGAGCTCAATTTTTCTCTAAAATCGACTTAAGGTCAGGATATCATCAATTAAAAGTACAGGAAGAGGATATTCCTAAAACTGCCTTTAGAACAAGGTATGGTCATTATGAATTTACTGTCATGCCATTTGGTTTAACCAATGCCCCAGCCGCATTTATGGACATGATGAACCGAATATGTAAGCCATATTTGGACAAATTCATAATTGCTTTTATAGATGATATTCTAATTTACTCTAAGAGTAAAGAGGATCATGCAAAGCATCTGCACTCACTTTTAAGTCTATTAAGAAAGGAAAAGCTTTATGCTAAATTTTCAAAGTGCGAATTTTGGTTAGAACATGTACAGTTTCTTGGACACTTAGTCAATCATGAAGGAATTCATGTGGATCCCGCAAAAATCGAGGCGATTACTAAATGGAAAACCTCTGAGTCACTAACCGAGGTTAGAAGTTTCTTAGGATTGGCCAGTTATTATAGAAGATTTATTCGAGATTTTTCTAGAATAGCCATTCCTTTAACTAAGTTAACCTGTAAATCCATTAAGTTTGAATGGGGACCAAAACAAGAAGAAGCATTTAGAATTCTTAAGCAAATATTAACTAATACACCCATACTAGCGTTACCAGAAGGAACTGAAGACTTTGTAGTCTATTGTGACGCCTCTAAACTAGGTTATGGATGTGTATTAATGCAACGTCAGAAGGCGATAGCATATGCCTCTAGACAACTTAAGAATCATGAAGAGAATTACTCAACCCATGATCTAGAGTTAGGAGCTACAATGTTTGCCCTTAAGAGTTGGAGACATTACCTTTATGGTAGTAAATTTACCATATTCACATATCATAAAAGTTTAAGGTATGTTTTCGGGCAAAAAGAGCTAAATATGAGACAAAGACGTTGGATGGAAATGCTTAGTGATTATGATTGTGATATCCAGTATCATAAAGGAAAAGCAAATGTAGTGGCTGCTGCTTTAAGTCAAAAATATCATGAAAAGCCAAAAAGGGTACGTTCTCTTAAATTAAATCTACAAGTAGATTTAAATGATCAAATTAGAAAAGCACAGGAATCAATAATCAAGGATGATACTGAAAAATTAAAAGGTATGATTAAGGAATTAGAACAAGGAACAGATGGAATTTGGAGATTTCATAAGAAGAGAATGTGGATACCTAAATTAGGAAACCTGCGTCATCGTATATTAGAAGAAGCCCATAAATCTAAGTATACAATGCACCCAGGAAGTGATAAGATGTATCGGGATTTAAGAAAGAATTTCTGATGGATAGGAATGAAAAAGGACATAGCAGCCTATGTTTCTAAATGTTTAACTTCCTCACAAGTTAAAGCTGAACACCAGAAACCCTCAGGTTTGTTACAACAGTTAGAAATGCCAGTGTGGAAATGAGAATTGATAACAATGGATTTTGTTACTAAATTACCCAAAACAAGGAAAGGTAATGATACAATCTGGGTGATTGTAGATAGGCTAACCAATTCGGCTCATTTCCTACCAATGAAGGAAACTTTTAGTATGGAACAATTAGCTAAATTGTATGTAAATGAAATTGTTTCATTACATGGAATACCTTTATCAATTGTTTCTGATAGGGATAGCCGCTTTACCTCTCATTTTTTGTCAAGTTTCCAAAAGGCAATGGGAACCAAATTAAATCTGAGCACCGCTTATCATCCTCAAACGGACGGACAAAGTGAAAGAACAATTCAGACAATGGAAGACATGCTTAGAGCTTGTGTAATTGATTTCGGAGGTAATTGGGACGATCACTTACCTTTAATAGAATTTTCTTATAATAATAGTTATCACACAAGTATCAATGCTGCACCATTCGAAGCACTTTATGAACGAAAGTACCGAACCCCAGTCTGTTGGGCAGAAATTGGGGAAAAACAACTATCTGGACCTGAGATAGTACAAGAAACAACTGACAAGATCATTCAAGTCAAGGAACGACTGAAATCAGCACGTGATCGACAGAAAAGTTATGCTGATAATCGACGCAAACCATTGGAATATCAAGTAGGAGATAAAGTGTTATTGAAGGTCTCTCCTTGGAAAGGAGTAGTAAGATTCATCAAAAGAGGAAAGCTAAGTCCCAGGTATATTGGACATTTTGAGATTATTAGAAGAATAGGACCTGTAGCCTATCAGCTACAACTGCCAGAGGAAATGGCAGGAATACATAATGTATTTCATGTATCAAATCTCAAGAAATGCTTAGCTGATGAATCACTGATGATACCTCTTAAGGATATAGAGGTAAATGAACAACTCAAGTTTGTAGAAAGGGCTCTACAGATTGAAGACAGGAAAGTCAAGAATCTCAAGCATAAGAGATTAGTTCTGGTCAAAGTAAAGTGGGACTCCAAAAGAGGACCTGAGTACACATGGGAGCTTGAATCAGAAATGCAAAGGAAATATCCACACTTGTTCGTGTAGATCTCGAGGACGAGCTCTAAAACAAGGTGGGGAGTATATAACAATCCTAAATAAACCGACACCCTCGAATTATTTCCGACACCCTAATATATTTTAAAATATCCCAATATGTCCCAAAATACACCCCATGCGTGAAACGAGCCCCAAATACATTAAATATTATTAAAATAATTAAAAATCTGAATTTTTAAGTTGAGGCGGGCCGCGTAAACCCCACCTCAACCTCTACGCGGGCCGCTAGAGGCCCAAGATGTGGCACAGCCCGGTGTGGCCACGTGGCCCAACACCCGGCAGGTCTAGTTGCTGACCCAGCCCAACTACACATTGACCTGGTTTGACGCGGGCCGCGTAAGGCTTCGCTTACATCTACGCGGGCCGCGACAAAGTGAGAAATCAGCACTATATAAGCAGGCCATCGGATCTTCATTCGAATTCGTTCAAAATTGTTTTCTTTCTCTCAAATCTGAATAGTAGGCTTATTATACGGGTATTATACCCCCCTAAATAGCGAAGTTCTGCTCCGTTGTAAGTATCATAAACCCTGGATACGTATTAGATACGCTGCCTGATTGATCTAGGGTTCCGTAACGGCTGTCGTGGTTCTGCCCGACGTAGTCGTTGGAATGTCGTCTCGGGGAGGGTATTACTAATGTTAAAATGGGTTATTATACTAACACATGTGCTTTTGTGATAATTATAGATTGTCACCAGGAAACCCTTACGGAAAATCTAAGACAGCAATGTGAGTTGATCCACTTTTTGTAAACCTATTTTGTGAACTGTTTATACAAAACCTTAAATATTTTTCCATGCGAATAACAGTTATTGAGTATTTGTAAGAATACAATTATCATGAGTATGTTGGGGTTTTGTATACAAAATTTGTTACCACCTGGTCAAGGAGTAACATTTCCACAAGTCGGGTTCGATAGTACCATGGATGTTAATTGATATGTATTGGAAACAAATATAATTGCGAGATCGCCCTCAATACTATACACTGGACTTTACTTAAACTTGATTAAACTGGGATTCACTCACCAGTATTTCCCACTAACAAATGTTTTTAATACGCATTTCAGGTAACAAAATGTGAAAGCCAAATAAAAGCCAACTGGACAGCACTGAAGTCTTGGAAAAGTGGCAATAAAGTTACCTAAAATAAAATAGATGTTTTTATTTAATAAAATAGGATTTATTCCTATGAAAACGCGAGTACTTGAACTTGGGGTTTATCCCATGTGTTTAATATTGAAAAATGTGGTATTTTACTCTGATCTAATATTTCCTAACTACGGTCCTGATGAAAATTTCCGCTGCCAAATTAGACAATACGCGATACCACCGAAACTGGCTCGCGGCCGCCCGTTCCCGGGGAATAAGGGATCGGGGGTTGCGACACTTTTTCCTTGGTTCACATTAAGTCACCCGAAACATGTTTAAAAATATTTTTTATCAGCGGGGAAATACTGGCGAGTCATTCAATTTGCACAAAACGACACATTTTTATAATATACAGTATTAAGGGTGATTACAATGTTTTTATCAACCAATTACCCCAAATCGGTATTTGTCATTTGACAGTATCGGTGACTATGGTCAGATCACCCATTGGCTATCCCGTTGTCCAATGGTGACGGGTAACAAGTAATGTATACAAAACCCCACATACCGGCAGTAATTGAAGATTACAAAGACTTAATCCCTGTAATTATAACTTTGAAAATAAATAGGGATTTGGAAAAGCAATTTGATAAGAAGATAATGACTCACTTTGCAACTTTAATTGGACAGAACTTTGCCTACTGTTTAGCCGTGTAACCTAGTTAAAATAACAATGCATACGAAACTAGGTCAGTAACTTAATACAACTCTTTACGATAAACTCACAAAATCAAAACCATCACGACGAATGATAAAGTATAGCCCAAATACGGGCAGTACTTAAACATCCATCGGATTGGTTTCAATCGATCGGACATTGTATCGTAGCAGTGATCGAGTTAATACCCTGTACTCGTAGCAGCGTTTCCCTATGAGAAAATACGATTTTGAGCAGCTTCCTTCATCTTTTTGAAAGTTTTACGAACACAGGAGCAAAGTCCATGAACTATCCAATTTATAGCAGATTTTTGGGTTTTACGCGGCCCGCGTAAACCCCCACATATACCTTACGCGGCCCGCGAGGGCCACCTAGTCTACAACTAGGGCTACCGTGTCACGTGTAGGCCCGCCACGTGTTCGACACATGGCCTGTTCACTTATCCGGTCACCAGGTGTCCTGTCGCGGCCCGCGTAACCTTAACTTATCCTTTACACAGCCTGCGAGAAGTCCAGAAATCTTGATTTCTTGGTTTTTCAAGAGGATTATGGTTTCAGGGGTCCGGGTTTTCACTTACGGGTCGTTTTTGGACATTTTTGCAGGTCCTTACGTCCTCCCCACCTTATTTAAAATCTTGTCCTCAAGATTTACTGAAATAAGTGAGGATACTTTCGTTTCATTTCCGATTCTAGCTCCCAGGTATATTCAGGTCCTCTTTTTGAATCCCACTTGACTTTGACCAGTACTAGTCTTTTGTGCTTGAGGAATTTAATCTTTCTGTCTTCTATTTGGAGCGGTTTCTCCACGAACTTCAACTTTTCATTCACCTCTATGTCTTGAAGAGGGACTACCAGTGATTCGTCGGACAAACACTTGTTGAAGTTAGATACATGAAACACGTCATGTACTCCAGCCAGTTCTTCTGGTAGTTGTAGGCGATAAGCAACTGCCTATTCACTGGATTACTGGGAATGGTCCTACGTACCTTGGACTTAGCTTTCCCTTCTTACCGAACCGAACTACCCCTTTCTAGGGAGAAACTTTTAAGAGTACCTTGTCTGCATAACTCTTTTGACGATCTCGAGCGGTCTTTAGTTTTTCCTTGATTTGAGTTATCTTATCGGTGGTTTCTTGTACGATTTCGGGACCTGATAATTGGCTTTCTCCTATCTCTGCCCAACAAACTAGAGTTCTACATTTTCGTCCATACAGTGCTTAAACGGGGCAGCTTCAATGCTTGCATGATAAATATTATTATAGGAGAATTCGATTAAGGGTAGGTGGTCGTCCCAGTTTCCACCAAAATTTATTACACATGCCCTGAGCATGTCTTTTAGGGTTTGGATTGTCCTTTCACTTTGTCCATCTGTTTGGGGATGGTAAGCTGTACTTAAATTTAATCGCGTCTCTATGGCTTTTTGGAAACTTGTCCAGAAGTGTGAAGTGAAGCGACTATCCCTATCCGATACAATGGAGAGTGGAACTCCATGTAAAGATACTACTTCATCTACATACAACTTTTCTAACCTTTCCATGCTAAAGGTTTCTTTCATGGGTAGAAAATGAGCTGATTTGGTTAATCGATCCACAATTACCCAAATTGCATCATTACCCTTTCTGGTTTTGGGCAACTTAGTAACAAAATCCATTGTTATGAGTTCCCATTTCCATACAGGCATTTCTAATTGTTGTAGTAGACCTGAGGGTTTCTGGTGTTCTGCCTTAACTTGGGAACAAGTTAGACACTTAGATACATATCTAGCTATATCCTTTTTCATTCCTATCCACCAGAAGTTTTTCCTTAAATCTTGGTACATCTTATTATTACCAGGATGCATGGTATACCTAGATTTATGGGCCTCTTCTAAAATTTTATTTCTTAAGTCTCCTTGCTTAGGTACCCAAATCCTTTTCTTGTGGAATCTCCAAATTCCATCAACTCCTTGCTCTAGTTCCTTTATCCGTCCCTTCATCCCTTCAGTATCATCCTTGATTGCTGCTTCTTGGACATTCTTTAATTGTTCCATTAAATCTAACTGTAGATTTAATCTAAGAGCACGAACTCGCTTTTGCTTTTCATGATACTTACGACTTAGGGCATCTGCGACTACATTTGCTTTTCCTTCGTGATATTGAATATCACAGTCGTAGTCACTTAGAATTTCCATCCATCTCCTTTGCCTCATGTTCAATTCTTTTTGCCCAAATATGTACTTTAAGCTTTTATGGTCTATATAAATGGTAAACTTACTTCCATACAGATAGTGTCACCAAATCTTAAGGGAAAAAATTATTGATCCTAATTCTAAGTCATGTGTCGTATAGTTTTCCTTGTGCTTCTTCAATTTCCTTGAGGCGTACGCAATTGCCTTCTTGCGTTGCATTAGCACACATCCTAATCCTAGCTTAAAAGTATCACAATAAACTTCAAAATCTTATGTCCCTTCTGGTAAGGCAAGAATTTGGGCGTTTGTTAACCTTTGCTTTAAAATCTTAAAAGCCTCTTCTTGCTTAGATCCCCATTCAAACTTTACTGCTTTACAGGTTAGCTTAGTTAATGGCACAGCTATTTTGGAAAAATCCTTTATAAACCGTCTATAGTATCCGGCTAACCCTAGAAAACTTCTAACTTCCATAGCTGATTGCGGGGCCTTCCATTTGGTGATTGCTTCTATTTTGGAGGGATCTACGTGAATACCTTCGTGATTCACCATGTGTCCTAAAAATTGCACCTCTTGTAGCCAAAATTCACACTTCGAGAATTTGGCGTAAAGCTTCTCTTTTCTTAACAAAGTTAAGAGTGCATGTAGGTGCTCACAATGCTCGTCCTGACTTTTGAAATAAATAAGTATATCGTCAATGAAGACAATCACAAATTTATCCAAATACGGATTACAGATTCTATTCATCATGTCCATGAATGCTGCAGGAGCATTTGTTAGTCCAAAGGGAATGACTGTAAACTCGTAGTGACCATACCTAGTTCTGAAAGCAGTTTTAGGTATGTCTTCCTCTTGTACTTTCAACTGATGGTATCCGGAGCGTAAGTCTATCTTAGAAAAATATCTAGCCCCCTGCAGTTGATAAAAAAGATCATCAATCCTGGGAAATGGGTATCGATTTTTAATTGTAACCTTGTTCAGTTCCCTATAATCGATACACATTCGCATTGAACCATCCTTCTTTTTCACAAACAACACTGGTGCTCCCCACGGGGATGAACTAGGTTGTATGAATCCTTTGCTTAATAATTCATCTAACTGCTTTTTCAATTCTAGCATTTCGGTGGGTGCTAACCGATAAGGTGCCTTAGCTATCGGTGTAGTCCCAGGAATTAGATGAATTCTAAATTCTACTTCCCTATCGGGTGGTAATCCTGGTAGTTCTTCTGGGAATATATCAGGGTATTCCGATACTACTGGAACTTCCTTGAGTTCCTTACTTTTAGTATTAATAACTACCGAAACCATGTACACTATTCCTTGTTTTCTTGAATAACTGGCCACTTTCATTACTGAAATGAATTTCATTGGCTTTCGTGGCTTATCTCCTGTAACCACAATTATTTCTCCTGTGGGTGTACGAATTTCTATGGAATTCTTATCACAAAGGATTCGAGCATGGTTGGCTACTAACCAGTCCATTCCTAACACAACATCGAATCCGGCTAAATTCATAGGTAACAGGTTTGCAGAAAATTTATAGCCTAAGAGTTCTATCTTTCCTTTTTGCAAAACCTTATCTATGCTAACAGAACTCCCATCTGCCGTTTCTACCGTAAAAACTTGTCTAAGTTTGGTTAAAGGTTGCTTAAGAACTTGGCAGAATGAAGTATTTATGAAACTTTAGTTTGCACCAGAGTCAAATAATACTTTTGCGTAAACATCATGAACTAGGAACGTACCAGCTATCACATCAGGAATTAGATCTGCTTCTTGGGTCGTCAGCTGAAAGGCTCTTACGTTTTTCTTAGTAGTCCCTTCAGCAGGTTTGGTCTTATTGTCAGCTGGTTTGACCAGCTTTGGACATTCTGGTCTAAAATGTCCAGCTTCGCCGCAGTTGTAGCAGATCCTTGTTTTCTTTCTGCACTCCTCTTCGCGATGTCCTAAAGCTTTGCAGAAGTTGCAAGTTTCATTACATCTTCCGAAATGTTTCTTTTTATAGTTTCTGCAGAACGGCGGGGTGGAAGATTGCCCAGCTCCCTTTTTCTTGAAAATATTACCCCCACGGAAGCCTTGAGTAATCTTTTGCGCTAACTCCTTTTTCCTGTTTTCTTCTCGCGTACGTACCAGTCCGTCAGTCAAGGTGTTGGCTAATTCCACTGCATCTTCAATTGTGCGGGGTCTCACAGCTTTGACGATATCCCGAATCTCGCTAATTAAACCCCAAATATAGCGAGAAATAAGTACCGGTTCTGGTGAAGCCATAGTTGTCACAATTCTGGCATATTCGAAGAATTTCGAAGTATACCCTCGACAGTCAACATCCACCATTCGGTGTCTCATGAATTTATTGGCCATTTGTTCCTTTTCATATTCGGGGAAGAATTTCCTTTCCATCAATTGCTTAAATTCTTCCCAGCTCATGGCATAAGCCATGTCACTTCCTTTGGCTTGTAATACCATATTCCACCATTCTAATGCCTCTTCCTTGAAAAGGTGAGAAGCATACATGACCTTATTGTAACACCCCATGTTCTCAGGGAAGTCAAAGTCAAAGTCAAGGTCAGAGTCAACGACCGATCGCACGACTTGACTTGTAGTGATTTCTTTTATGTGTATATTTTAGTTGTATTATGTGGAGTAACTATCAATAATCGTAGTAATCGACGTGTGTTATTCGCTATCTAATCGACTTATGACTGTGAACTATAGGAAGTAACAATGCGATAAAGTTAACTAAACGATAATCAAACTATGCTAATCAAATCGACATCGAATCGTAATACGAATCGTAACCTGAATCGCAGGTCTGAAATACTGTTTATATGTGTGTGTGCCCTCTATGTTTTACTTATGCATGCTTATTTATGTTTATGTGGTGATCAATCGAAACGCAATCGAACTCAATCGCAAATCGAATCGCAAACGCTAAACGAAGGAAAAATAGGATGATTGTATGTTAGATATAGCAGTTGGGATTAAAAGTAATTTGAAAAGCAACTCCATCGCATCGCTCACTCGAATCGCATTGCAACGCGCTACACGCGAATCGAAACGGCAAGACTCGTCGCGCCAAGCACTCGAACCAGGTGCCAGCCGACCGAACTGCCACCCAACCGGGCTGCCACCCGACTGAGGTGCCACTCGGCCGGGCTGCCACCCGGGTGAGTTGCCATCCGACCGACCAGCCCTTTCCACTTTGGGTAACCCTATAAATACCCCTTGTCACTTTCAATTTTTCTACTTTTGGCAACTGACGTCCGACCAACGCTTTCACCTTGCTTTTTCTCCGATTTCTCGCAATTCCGGTAAGATCTCGTCCTAAATCTTGTACTTTCTTGATCTACACGCACTCCTACACCTTTCTATCTTTTAAATCTTAACTTTTAACCGTGAAATCACTAGATTTGAGGTCTTCTAGGATGATGTCATCATGTGTTCTTAGGAACTTCATGTTTTGGTCTCAATCCACCAAGAATAACTTGAATTTGAAGGATTTCCACATGAATAATCAAGGATCTTTCATAGATCTCAACATATCCACGGTGAAAAGGAATGAAAGATGGTTTTCCAACTTTCTTTCAACTCTTTTACACTCAATGCACTCAAACCCAATGGAACCAGAGCTAATGCTGATCCTCTACTCATTCTTAGTGATGTGTCGGTGCTAGATCCAGGTTCCATCTGAGAGATAGTGATTTCGGGTTTGAACATGAACAACTGTCTTGAACCGTGCACCGACGGGCTAGGGTGATTCCTGTTCGGTCAGGTCGTAGGGGACGAGATGGGGTTCCCATTGTTTAAACCAGCCATCACAACATCTAGTTTAAATTGCGACACTTCAAGCAACAGCACGAACAGACCGTTGGGACGAGTCGCCGTCCGACCGGGTTTCCATCCGCTCGACCCGCCGTCCGCTCGGGTTGCATCTTGATTCATTCAAAACTTAAACAATCTTCAACATCTTCAATAACAGGGTTTCCACCCGATCGGATGGACATCCGATCAAGTGACCGTCCTGCTGTGAACTTGTTCTCACTGAGAAACCTCACCACCCGAGTCGCCGTCCGACCGAACGACCGTTCGATCGACCGACCTGAAGGGTAGAGATACTTCTCTGTTTTCTAAATACTACAACGAAAACTTCAAAAGTCAAGCCATCATACACAAACACATCCTTCCCAAAGGAAGGAACAATCCACTCGAACGGCCATCCGACCGGACGACCGTCCGATCGAACCGTTGTCCGACCCACTCGTACTATGCATCGTTTTACGCGTCGCTTATCGTTATGTTATCGTTCTGATCAGGCTAACCCTACTCTCTAGCGCTCCCTTTAATCCACCAATCGTTGTGAGTATACTCGATCCGTTTTTTCTTTACGCACTTTTGGGTGTTACATACGTTGCTTATACAAAATCATAATCGAACACACTACACAATACTTTAAACGCTAACCGTTACTGCATGTTATACGTGACTGAATGAATGCTTGTTTGTTATGTTTACACATGGAATGTTGTCTACCTACCTTAGCAACGGTAGTACTATTAGTTTGGACTCAGCACCCGTTCACTCAGGGGTTGTTATGGACAATTACCTACATGGCTCACAGTGGTGAGTATGTATCGCGAACTGCCTTGGGCAGTCAACCCGCAATCATTGGTATCGATAGATCTATGTCGATAACTAACATGCCTCATTTCACTCTATGTACGTGCTGGTTATGCGTAACGCTTTCAAACTCTATATGCTATTATCAAACTTGTATGCTCACTTTTACACTATGTGTATTGACTTTTACTTTAACGTATGTGACAGGTGTTTAAGTTGTTTCTATGCTTAGCTTGCTGGTGATGAAATTGAGGCTAGGGAAGGAGTCCTAGAAACCAATAAACAATTTAACTATTTTTGTAAATCTGAGTTGTCGGAACAGAACTACTTGACTAGATTTTGTCTGTAATAATTATGTTACTTCTTATGTCATGGTATGGGACATGATGCTTTAAATATTTGGTAATTATAATTGTTATGGAAACTTCTGGACAATCTGTTTCGCTCAATGTCGCGCCCCGGTGTTTCCGCCATCAGTTGGGGTGTGACAGATTGGTATCAGAGCCATAACTATAGGGAATTAGGAAAGACTTGACCTAGTCCGGGTCGATGTCTTAGAAACCTTGTCTATAGTTAGGAACCAACAGACCGTCTCCTGTATGTCCAGTAAGGACTATGCGTGAGCATACCTGCTATTTCTCGCTATTCTCGCCAATGCTACACTATCACCGCACTCGAATTCTTGAATTATAAGCGACTAAGTCGAGACTAGGTGTGAAAACCGTAAAACTCTCGATTAAATTACTTGTTTGATCTGTATTTAACTATAAAACGCGAAAATTCGCGTTGAACCAGGAGTGAAATCCATACTTTAGCGCGGATCTTCGTCTCTAATTTTTATCAAAACAGGAACGAAGTTGTTAAGCCAGGGGTGAAACCCTAACCTTGACAATTTGTTCCGACCTTTACTTGGTTTTTCAAGACTCTCACCAAAGTCTCGACGGACTCCAACAACATGAAATCACAATAAGACTGAAAGGATGCGTGCCAAACCCAAGATTCGAGGCGAAAGCATAATCCTAAAGGTCAAAGTGTGTACAACAAGTCCTTGAGAATAGTCGAATCACTTTGGATAGTCAATGTTTAATAGCCGCAGACGATCTATTTATCGATTTTTATGTGTTTCGGTTCTGAGCCCGCAACTGCTGACTCTAATGATCCGTCGATTTTATGTGGATTTAGGTACTTCATGGGGATTATTTATTTGTTAGCATATTAGGATACTGATGGTTTCAATTTAAACGCTTCTCGCTCCGCCTATCACACACAACACACTACACGACGCTAACAAATTGCTACCACTCGTGGAACGACCGTACGCCATGTAGCTGTCATGATTATTCGCTTATGTTATACTACTCACGTTATACGCGACCGCTATATTCGAACAAACGCAGGCTTTGAATGATAGGTTTATGTATTCTGACTACCTCTGGTGATTAAATGCGTATGTGCTTATGTGCTCTATGTGCTTATGTGCTTATGTGCTTATGTGTTTATGTGCTTCTGTGCTTATGTGAATCTGTGATTATGCGATACATGTTTCGTTGTGTTCCTGAGCTTTGGTAGTAGTAGGATTGTGAGGTGAGATTCGAATATGTCATATTGAGTCCTGTGATGATGTTTGTTGCAGATAATGTCGTCATCTGGATCTCGCGCTACCCGAGACGCTCTCCGAAAGCAAGCAGACAAACGCCTTGCTGCCATGATCACTAAGCAAATGGCAAAGGTTGTACCCCAAGTCGTCAGTGAGCTGTACGAGAACATGAGCAAATCGTCTGAGGAATCCCGAACTGGGACTCCCAAAGCTGCTTTCAGCTTCAAACAAGTTCAAGGCATGCGGACCGAAAGAGTTCACCAGCGAAGAAGGCCCTACAGCTTTGTTTCAATGGTTTGACTCAATCGAAGTCACCCTGCGACAGAGTGTATGTTCTGACAATTTCCGCACACTGAACGCGACCGGTGTTTTCCAGTCCCGCGCTCTAGACTGGTGGACGGCCGAAAGGAACAAACGCGGAAATGATGCAGCCTATGGTCTCTCATGGGACGAGTTGAAGAACGTTATGCTCGAAGAGTTCTGCCCTCCCCATGAGCGCCAGAAGCTGGAGGACGAGTTCTGGCACATTCAGCAGAAAGAAGGTGACAACGCTGCCCTGACTGCTCGCTTTAAGCAGCTCAGCATCATCTGTCCCGATCAAGTGAAGACGCCCGACATGGCAATCAAGAAATACATCCGAGCTCTACCCGATTGTGTTGCGGATTTTGTGCATGCCGCAAAGACAGCAACGATCGAAGAAACCTACTTGCTTGCCGCCGAAATCAACGACAAGCTGGTAAAAGCTGGTTTCGGGGATAAAACTTCGAAGAACCTGCATCAAGTCACCGGCACACCAGCTACCGAAACCACCTCCGCGCAATCGTCAAAATCCTCACGCCGAAAGAAGAAGAACAACAACAGCAGCTCCAGCAACAAGAACTGTGTTGCCGCTACCACTGCTGCACCACTTCAAGCCATACCGGCTCAGTAGCAGTCTCACCACTGCCCAGCACCAGTTACATATGCACCACCTGCAAAGCGCGCATACACAGGCCCCCACCCGGCTTGCCCAACATGTTCTTATCATCACCCGGTGGGTCTCGCCTGCCGTTTCTGCGCTCACTGCAATATGTACGGCCACTTCACTGTTAATTTCCGTACTGGTCCCCGTCAAGCACCAGCTCAAGTCACTGCTCATCAAGCTCTGCTCCCAGCCCCGCAAGGCCAACAAGCGGCTCAGGCACCCGCGGTCAACGCCTGAGTCTGCTTCGCATGTGGTGATCCCAACCACTTTGCGAACATGTGCCCAAACATGGTTGTGAAGCAAGAACCCCAGCAGCAACACCCTCAACAGCAGCAACAGCAACAGCACCAGCAGCAGCAACAAGCGGCACACGCCAGAACTTTCAACCTCAATGTGCGCCAAGCCCAGGCTGACAACAACGTAGTCAATGGTACGTTCCTTGTGAATGGTATTTATGCATCGTGTTTGTTTGATACTGGAGCCGATAATTGCTTTGTGTCGTTTGAATTCGAAAAGCTCCTTAGTCGTAAGCGCTCCTAACTCTCCTCGACGTTCGATGTTGAAGTCGCTACCGGAAGAACTGTCGCCGTTAATTCTGTTCTCCGTAATTGTACAACAATCACATCTTCCCAATCGACCTTATTCCGATGCAACTCGGAAGTTTTGACGTCATAGTAGGCATGGACTTTCTTCGCGAAAACCATGCTGAAGTTGTGTGCTTCGATAAAATGATTCGATTCTCACTCGCGAATGGTGATTTATTGTGTGTCTATGGAGAAACTGCTTCGAAAGGTATCAAGCTCATGTCATGTGTCCAAGCTAGTAAGTATCTCCGCAAGGAATACAGAGCTTTCTTGGCTAACATTGTAGTAGCGGAGAAGGAAAAGAAAGGAAGACCCGGTGTAAACGATGTTCCAGTGGTTCGAGAATTTCCTAATGTCTTTCCTGAGGATCTTCCCGGACTACCGCCAAGTCGTGATATCGACTTTCGTATCGACCTCATTCCTGGAGCCAATCCTGTTGCCAAAGCTCCTTACCGACTCGCACCATTCGAAATGCGTGAACTCTGGAATCAACTCCAGGAATTACTTGAGAAAGACTTCATTCGCCCGAGCACCTCTCCTTGGGGCGCGCCAGTCCTCTTCGTTAAAAAGAAGGATGGGTCGTTTAGGATGTGCATTGACTATCGGGAACTGAATAAGTTAACTATCAAGAACCGCTATCCACTGCCTTGCATCGATGATTTGTTTGATCAGTTACAAGGTGCTACATGTTTCTCGAAGATCAATCTACGCTCAAGCTATCACCAACTACGCATTCAAGAGGAGTATATACCCAAAACCGTGTTTCGCACCCGTTATGGCCATTATGAATTCATTGTTATGCCTTTTGGTTTAACCAACGCACCCGCGGTTTTCATGGATCTGATGAATCGCGTGTGTAAACCATATCTCGACCATTTCGTCATCGTGTTCATCGACGATGTCTTGATCTATTCCAAGTCGAAGACCGAACACGCGCAACATCTACGTTTGGTTCTCGAGCTACTCCAGGGGAATCGACTCTATTACAAATTCTCCAAGTGTGAATTTTGGCTGGAGGAGGTTCAGTTTCTGGGTCACATTGTCGATAGTCAAGGTATTCACGTCGATCCCGCGAAGATAGAAGCAGTCAAGAGTTGGATTACACCCAAGAACCCTTCGGAAGTCCGTTCTTTCCTCGGATTGGCGGGCTATTATCGACGATTTATTGAAGGATTCTCAAAGATCGTTGTGCTGCTTACCGCTCTTACCCATAAAGACAAGCCTTTTGTTTGGGAAACCGAGCAAGAGTCTGCTTTCCAAACCCTCAAACACATGCTTTGCAATGCTTCTGTTCTCACTCTACCTGACGGAAGCGACGACTTCATTGTCTATTGTGATGCTTCCAACCTTGGTCTTGGTTGTGTTCTTATGCAGCGGGAAAAGGTTATAGCTTACGCATCTCGTCAGCTCAAAATCCACGAGAAGAACTATACAACCCATGATCTCGAGCTAGGCGCAGTTGTTTTTGCGTTAAAGATTTGGCGACACTACCTGTATGGTACCAAGTGTACGATCTTCACCGATCATAGGAGCCTACAACATATCTTTGATCAAAGAGAACTCAATATGCGTAAACGCCGATGGGTAGAACTTCTCAATGATTACGACTGTGAGATTCATTATCACCCAGGCAAAGCAAATGTCGTTGCCGACGCCCTCAGCAGACGGAGCTATCTGCTCAGCATTCGCAATACCCAAGCCTAATACGACCTCGAAACCCTCATTTGCGAAGCCCAGCATGCCTTTTTTAATGAACGTACTCTGAAGAAGGAAAGAATCTACCACGATGGAGCCCAGCTAGTGAATAAGTCTAATGGGATATTTCATTTTCTGGATCGAATTTGGATCCCCAAGCGCACCGACCTACGAAAGATCCTGATGGATGAAGCCCGCAGATCCCGGTATTCTATTCATCCCGGTGCCGATAAGATGTACCAGGACCTTCGCTATAAGTACTGGTGGCCGGGCATGAAGAGGGATATCGCTCTATACGTTGGAAAGTGCCTGACTTGCTCAAAAGTCAAGGCTGAACACCAAAGACCCTCTGGCTTACTTGAACAACCACCTATGTGGAAGTGGGAGAGTATAGCTATGGACTTTATAACAAAGCTTCCGCACACGTCATCAGGTCACGACAGCATCTGGGTCGTTGTTGACCGTTTGACCAAATCAGCTCACTTTTTACCAATACGGGAAGACTACAAGGTAGAACGATTAGCCCGAATCTACACCAATGAGATCATTTGTCGACATGGGACGACTTGCGACATCATCTCTGACTGGGACGCTCGGTTTACTTCGTGACTGTGGGAAACGTTTCAAGCGGCTCTCGGTACTACGCTTAATCTGAGTACCGCATTCCACCCTCAAACCGACGGTCAGACTGAAAGAACGATCCGTACTCTTGAAGACATGCTCCGTTCGTGTGTCATAATTCAGTGGTAATTGGGACGCATACTTACCTTTGGTCGAATTCTCGTACAATAACAGTTATCACGCCAGCATTCAAATGGCACCGTTTAAGGCATTGTATGGAAGAAGATGTCGATCGCCTATTGTATGGCACGAGATCGGGCATTCGCAACTAACCGGCCCTGAGCTATTGCAAGAAACGACAGACAAAATCTTCCAAATTCGAGACAACCTGATGAAAGCTCGGAATTGTCAGAAAAGTTACGCCGATAGACGACGCAAGCCCCTTGAATTTGACGTTGGTGACTACGTACTCCTAAAGGTTTCACCTTGGAAGGGTGTGGTCCGATTCGGCAAGAAAGGAAAGCTCGCGCCTCGATACGTTGGACCCTTTAAGATTCTGGAAAGAATCGGCAAAGTGACTTACAGACTCAAACTTAGCAACGTTCACCCGACTTTCCATGTTTCGAACCTCAGAAAGTGCCTAGCTGAGCATGATTTACATGTTCCATTAGAGGATTTGCAAGTGAACGAAACATTACACTTCATGGAAAAGCCTGTCGAAATCATGGACCGACAAACCAAGCAGCTCAGGCGCTCACGCATTCCCATTGGGAAGGTTCGCTGGGAAGGCAAACGAGGCGCAGAGTTCACTTGGGAACTCGAAAGTGACATGAAGGCGAAGTACCCGCAGTTGTTTGTTACGGCTTCAGCCTAATTTCGGGACGAAATTCCCTTAACAAGGGGAGGCTGTAGCACCCCGTGTTCTCAGGGAAGTCAAAGTCAAAGTCAAGGTCAGAGTCAACGACCGATCGCACGACTTGACTTGTAGTGATTTCTTTTATGTGTATATTTTAGTTGTATTATGTGGAGTAACTATCAATAATCGCAGTAATTGACGTGTGTTATTCGCTATCTAATCGACTTACGACTGTGAACTATAGGAAGTAACAATGCGATAAAGTTAACTAAACGATAATCAAACTATGCTAATCAAATCGACATCAAATCGTAATACGAATCGTAACCCGAATTGCAGGTCTAAAATACTGTTTATATGTGTGTGTGCCCTCTATGTGTTACTTGTGCATGCTTATTTATGTTTATGTGGTGATCAATCGAAACGCAATCGAACTCAATCGCAAATCGAATCGAATCGCAAACGCTAAACGAAGGAAAAATAGGATGATTGTATGTTAGATATAGCAGTTGGGATTAGAAGTAATTTGATAAGCAACTCCATCGCATCGCTCACTTGAATCGCATCGCAACGCGCTATACGCGAATCGAAATGGCAAGACTCGTCGCGCCAAGCACTCGAACCAGGTGCCAGCCGACCGAACTGCCACCCGAGCGAGGTGCCATCCGACCGAGGTGCCACTCGGCCGAGCTACCCCCCGGGCGAGTTGCCATCCGACCGACCAGCCCTTTCCACTTTGGGTAACCCTATAAATACCCCTTGTCACTTTCAAACTTTCTACTTTTGGCAACTGACGTCCGACCAGCGCTTTCACCTTGTTTCTTCTCCGATTTCTCGCAATTCCGGTAAGATCTCGTCCTAAATCTTGTACTTTCTTGATCTACACGCACTCCTACACCTTTCTATCTTTTAAATCTTAACTTTTAACCGTGAAATCACTAGATTTGAGGTGTTCTAGGATGATGTCATCATGTGTTCTTAGGAACTTCATGTTTTGGTCTCAATCCACCAAGAACAACTTGAATCTGAAGGATTTCCACATGAATAATCAAGGATCTTTCATAGATCTCAACATATCCACGGTGAAAAGGAATGAAAGATGGTTTTCCAACTTTCTTTCAACTCTTTTAAACTCAATGCACTCAAACCCAATGGAACCGGAGCTAATGCTGATCTCTACTCATTCTTAGTGATGTGTCGGTGCTAGATCCAGGTTCCATCTTAGGATAGTGATTTCGGGTTTGAACACGAACAACTGTCTTGAACCGTGCACCGACGGGCTAGGGTGATTCCTGTTCGGTCAGGTCATAGGGGACGAGATGGGGTTCCCATTGTTTAAACCAGCCATCACAACATCTCGTTCAAATTACAACACTTCAAGCAAAATCAAGCAACAGCAGGAACAGACCGTTGGGACGGGTCGCCGTCCGACCGGACTGCTGTCCAACCGGGTTTCCATCCGCTCGACCCGCCGTCCGCTCGGGTTGCATCTTGATTCATTCAACACTTAAACAATCTTCAACATCTTCAATAACAGGTTTGCCACCCGATCGGATGGACATCCGATCGAGTGACCGTCCTGCTGTGAACTTGTTCTCAGTGAGAAACCTCACTACCCGAGTCGCCATCCGACCGAACGACCGTTCGATCGACCGACCTGAAGGGTAGAGATACTTCTCTGTTTTCTAAATACTACAATGAAAACTTCAAAAGTCAAGCCATTATACACAAACACATCCTTCCCAAAGGAAGGAACAATCCACTCGAACGGCCATCCGACCGGACGACCGTCCGAACGGACTACCACTCGCACGGCTGGCTGGCTGTCCGATCGGATTACCACCCGATCGAACCGCTGTCCGACCCACTCATACTATGCATCGTTTTACGCGTCGCTTATCGTTATGCTATCATTCTGATCAGGCTAACCCTACTCTCTAGCACTCCATTCAATCCACCAATCGCTGTGAGTGTACTCGATCCCTTTTTGCTTTACGCACTTTTGGGTGTTACATACGTTGCTTATACAAAATCACAATCGAACACACTACGCAATACTTTAAACGCTAACCGTTACTGCATCTTATACGTGACTGAATGAATGCTTGTTTGTTATGTTTTCACATGGAATGTTGTCTACATGCCTTAGCAACGGTAGTACTATTAGTTTGGACTCAGCACCCGTTCACTCGGGGGTTGTTAAGGACAATTACCTACATGGCTCACAGTGGTGAGTATGTATCGCGAACTGCCTTGGTCAGTCAACCCGCAGTCATTGGTATCGATAGATCTATGTCGATAACTAACATGCCTCATTTCACTCTGTGTACGTGCTGGTTAAGCGTAACGCTTTCAAACTCTATATGCTATTATCAAACTTGTATGCTCACCTTTACACTATGTGTATTGACTTTTACTTTAACGTATGTGACAGGTGTTTAAGTTGTTTCTATGCTTAGCTTGCTGGTGATGAAATTGAGGCTAGGGAAGGAGTCCTAGAAACCAATAAACAATTTAACTATTTTTGTAAATCTTAGTTGTCGGAACAGAACTACTTGACTAGATTTTGTCTGTAATAATTATGTTACTTCTAATGTCATGGTATGGGACATGATGCTTTAAATATTTGGTGATTATAATTGTTATGGAAACTTCTGGACAATCTGTTTCGCTCAGTGCCGCGCCCCGATGTTTCCGCCATCGGTTGGGGTGTGACACTTATCCTCCTCGGCACATTTACTTATTTTAATTACCGCCTCAGTTTTCTCCAACCAACGCAGTGTGGCAGTTGCCCCTTCATTGCCTGCAAATTCAACAGGTTTACAAGCAAGAAATTCCTTGTAAGTGCAACCAGGTGTTGCAACTTTTATTTTCTTAAGTATTGGGGCCTGAATTATGTTGTCGTTATTATTGCCGCCTCCGTTAACACTGTTACTGAAATTATCGTCGCGCGTGCGTTTACTGGGGTTAGCTTGTGAAGGCTCAACAGGGCTTTTGATAGCAGCGACGATTGCTGGGATAGCATTTGCTATTCCCTGGGCAACGATATTCTCTATATCTTGCCTATTAAGAAAGTGATCCTCATTGTTTTGCTCAGATTGATTAACTTCGTTAACTGGTTCATTAACAGTGTGTTCCATCTGATAATTAACAATATACATAAGTTATTGGCACAACATAAATAACAACCAAATGCAATAAAGCAATCGCACATAATCAAGTCAACATGTATAGCCAAAATTTGTCGACTTTGCGACTTCCATATTTTATATATTTTAGTATGCATCCGTACACACCAAATATATTACAAAAGTTTTATTTTAAGTTATTTTACATGATTATATTTTTATTATTTATTATTATTATTTTATTTTTATTAAACACACAGTCGCACAACCACACCACCACAGTCCGCTGGCATCTCAGAAACGACGTTCCCTTTCGTCGTATTTCCAGGTGATTCTCTCTCCCACATCCCTAATTCTATTTCCTGCCTCCACCAGCTCCTCGCCAAAATGACGGAGTTCAGCCAAGTTTTCGGTGGTCATTGGTGGGTTTGGTGTAGGTTCCGGGTCAAACTGGGGGAAATAGGCGTTAGGGTTATTCAAGAGATTCTAAAATTGCCAGTCGTTTGTGCACCATTCTTCCAGCTCTCCGGGTAGAGGTCGGGGGTTAACAATTGGATCTGGGACAGCAGGTTCCAAATTGGCTGGAAGTTGTGATTCAATAGGGTAATTGAAGAGGTTTTCATCGGCAGGTCCGATGAGGTCACAATTTGCCAGCTTGCGATCTAGCTCCTCCCATGGTGGCATTTCTTGAGCTTGCCCGGAACTATCCCCGATCTCTTTTCCTTTCCATTTATCCTTTGGGTCCTCATTCTTTTTAATCTTCTGTGCAGCTGGTTTCTTCCTGCGCCCACGTTTCCAGTCCAAAATCCTCCTCCTCTTTTTTGGCTTTGGTTTCTCCTAGGCCTGGGCCTGGAAAGTTAGTGGTTCCTCCGTATCTGCCAGATAGCTAGATGGGTTTCCGGTGGTATCCATATCTGTGTTATGGATAGAAATGTTTCGGAGTGCCTCCGACAGTTCATTCATGCTGATAATACACATGAAGAAACACATACAAATTTTAAGTTAAAATTTTATTTATTGTAAATTAAAATTTCATAGAATCACAAAATGGCAATTAGAAAAAAAGTAAGTATTTCTAAATACTTAATTGGCTTAAATTAGTGGCTCTGATACCACATTTTTCTGTCACGGCCCCCGGCCCGGTGTTACCCGGTCCAGAAGCCGCGGGACAGAAACCCGTGGTATTTATTTAATTTGGCAGCGGAAATGTTGGCAGGATCTTTTAAATCAAAAATGCCCAATTATTTTATTTCACAATTTGGGGCTAACACCCATAATTTACAATAAAGGGAATTTTACTAGGAAATTCCTTGTTTTACAAAACATGTTTATTTATTTTACTGAGCCACCTCTTCAAGCTTTTTAGTGCTACGCGGCACTTTTTTCTTGGTTCACAGTAAGTCACCTGAAACATGTTTAAAAAGATTTTTTATCAGCGGGGAAATACTGGCGAGTCATTCAATTTGCACAAAACGACACATTGTTATAATATACAGTATTAAGGGTGATTACAATGTTTTTATCAACCAATTACCCCAAATCGGTATTTGTCACTTGATAGTATCTGTGACTATGGTCAGATCACCCATTGGCTATCCCGTTGTCCAATGGTGAAGGGTAACAAGTAATGTATACAAAACCCCACATACCGGCAGTAATTGAAGATTACAAAGACTTAATCCTTGTAATTATAACTTTGAAAATAAATAGGGATTTGGAAAAGCAATTTGATAAGAAGATAATGACGCAGTTTGAAAGTTTAATAGGACAGAACCTTGCCTACTGATTTAGCCGTGTAACCTAGTTAAAATAACAATGCATACGAAACTAGGTCAGTATCACAAAATCAAAACCCTCACGACGAATGACAAAGTATAGCACAAGTATGGGCAGTACTTAAACATCCATCGGATCGGTTTCAATCGATCGGACATTGTATCGTAGCAGTGATCGAGTTAATACCCTGTACTCGTAGCAGCGTTTCCCTATGAGAAAATACGATTTTGAGCAGCTTCCTTCGTCTTTTTGAAAGTTTTACGAACACAGGAGCAAAGTCCATGAACTGTCCAATTTATAGCAGAATTTTGGGTTTTACGCGGCCCGCGTAAACCCTCACATATACCTTACGCGGCCCGCGAGGGCCACCTAGTCTACAACTAGGGCTACCGTGTCACGTGTAGGCCCGCCACGTGTGCGACACGTGGCCTGTTCGCTTATCCGGTCACCAGGTGTCCTGTTGCGGCCCGCGTAACCTTAACTTATCCTTTACGCGACCCGCGAGAAGTCCATAAATCTTGATTTCTTGGTTTTTCAAGAGGATTAGGGTTTCAGGGGTTCGGGTTTTCACTTACGGGTCATTTTTGGACATTTTTGCAGGTCCTTACAGTTCGGATCAGGGTGATTCCTGGCTGGCCAGCTCACTTGGGACGAGATAAGGGTTCCGTTGTACAAACAAGACATCAAAACGCCTCATTCAAAACTACAACACTCTAAACAGAAACCAGCGTTAGACAGATCAGACCGTCGGAACGGACTACCGTCCGATCGAGTTACCACCCGATCGACCGGCTGTCCGATCAAGCTGCACTTGGTTCTATACTTAAACCATTTTCTCAAACTATTTAAGGATCTGAACGTTGAAACGGACTACCACCCGATCGGATTGCCATCCGATCGAGTAACCGTTCGATCGTGTGACGTTTAGGGACTTAATAATTTTCAACATGTTCACTCCGAATGGATTGCCACCCGATCGGATAGCCATCCGATCGAGTGACCGTCCTGCTGTGAATTTGTTCTCAACCTGAGAAGCCTCGCCAATCGGATTGTTGTCCGATCGGACTGCCGTTCCATCGAACGACCTGAAAAGTAGAGATACTTCTCCATTTTCAAAATGCTACAACGAAAACTTCAAAAGACAAGCCATCATACACAAACACATCCATCCCAAACGAGGAGACAATCCGATCGAGTGACCACCCGACCAGGTGACCACCCGAACGGATTGTCATCCGATCGACCGGTCACCCGATCGGATTGCCACCCGATCGGATTGCTGTTCGATCCACTGACACTTGTATCGTTTTACGCGCCGCTTTTCGTCTATGCTATCGTTCTGATCAGACTAATCTTACTCTCTAGCGCTCCCTTCAATCCATCAATCGCTGTGAGTATACTCGATCCCTTTTTGCTTTACGCACTTTTGGGTGTTACATAAGTTACTTATTCTAAACCACATCGATCACACTGCGCAATACTTTAAACGCTAACCGTTACCGCATGTTATACGTGACTTAATGAATGCTTGTTTGTTATGTTTACACATGGAATGCTGTCTACCTGCCTTAGCAACGATAGTACTATAGTTTGGACTCAGCACCTGTTCACTCAGGGGTTGTTAAGGACAATTTGTTACATGGCTCACAGTGGTGAGAGTGTATTACGAACTGCCTTGGGCAGTCAACCCGCAGTCATTGGTATTGATAGGTTCATGTCGATAACTAACATGCCTCATTTTACACTGTGTACGTGCTGGTTATGCGTAACGATTTCGAACTCTATTATATCTATTAAACTTGTATGCTCACATTTACACCATGTGTATTGACTTTTACTTTAACGTATATGACAGGTGCTTAGGATGTTTATATGTTTGGCTTGCTGTGAAATCGAGGCTAGGAAAGGTCTAGAAACAAATAGACAATTGTCTGTATTTTTTAAATCTGAGTTGTCGGAACAGAACAATTTGACTAGATCTTGTCTGTATTAATTGTGTCATCTTTTATGATATGGTATGGGACATGTTGCTTTAAATAATTGGTAATTATAGTTGTTATGAAAACTTCTGGACAATCTGTTTCGCTCAGTGCCACGCCTCGATGTTTCCGCCATCGGTTGGGGTGTGACACTAGGTGTCGCAAAATATTTTGGCTACAACAACGTTGACTACTACATCACGACCAGTTGTCTTTTGAGTGGTTAGCTGAAAAGTTCCGTACCATTCTCATAATTATCATATACATCTAGGAATGCGTTCATTTCAGAAAAAAAAATATGTTGAGAATTGCGATAACCTTATAAGCACATTTACTTTTTGCTCATAGGTACATAACTAACTATACAACTATCTCACTGAATTATCAATGAATCATATACAAATAGTTTATGCGTTTCTGATAGAAAAAGGAGTCATATACTCATATAGATTGGATTAAGCCATTAAGGTATACAATATGGATGAATGACATGTAATTGTTTTATACAGTCATAGCGGCCCATGTATATGTTAGGCGGCCCATTTCTTGTAGTCCAATAATTACCTATAAATACTCCAATATAATTTACCCCTAATCTAGGTGTTTGGCCCATATAAAAGTGACGTAAGTTTACAGATTTTTTTATTTTAACCTCTAAACAGTTAAAATAAACAGTCAAAAATCAAACCCAAGCACCTTTTGTAACAAATACCGATTTACAAAAATAACTACATTTTCATTTTACAAATTCAGAACATTGTATGTAATATACATTTTACAGAAACACTAGCTTCATAAACTACTTTTTATTTTTTGTTTATAATCCACAAGATTACATCCAATGACTTCAAAATTCTTATGATTAGTTTCCTAACAGTATCCCTTAAAACTTTTTAATATAGATTGTTAGAAATTGTCTATATGAAGAAAAAAAAAACTATATTTTCTTCTGATTTTTCATTCATTCTTCATCTACAGAAAAATCAGGTTCTGCTGGCTTCTGTAATGAGCTAACACTAGATGTTTTCGACCCGGACAACAAGTTCCCGGACCTCCTTGTACTTTTACTCGAACCATGACCATGAACGAACCCGGTCTTGGTTCCAGCCATTTCACCAATATGCATCGCGGGTTTAGCTTCCACCGCGTAATCATCGCTCGCAAAACTCTCTCGAGCCCGAAGTTCACTAGCGCTTTTTCTCCGTTTGTATCTCATCCATGCCGCTTGCACAAAACAAGCGGCCCATGTCCGCCACTGGTGGCTGTAAAACCGGAACTTATGCCTGAGTTGTTTACTATGCAATCTTCGATATTGTGACGCCACAAATTTCAGATCCTCTGCTCTCAGCGCAAAAGCTTCGACTTCGGAAATTGCTTTCACTGTTCGGGTAGACGATGGGATTACGACACCTGTTCGTGGGTCCAGGGCCCACGTCAACAGCTCCTCCCCGCAAAAGTCACCTGGACCGATCCGGATTGTGTTGAAAAACCCAGTCCGGCCTCCGTTTGTGGTGTACGAGTCGAGGTTTCCTCGAATTATAAATAACATTTCGTTCACCGGATCACCCTCCCGAACCAAACACGTGCCTTGTGTACACAAGGACGGTTTTAGCCGCTCACAGATTGCATCGAGCATCTTTTCATCCATTTGATCAAACAACGGAACCTGGATCATCAACCAGTCAGTATGTGATTCTCAGTGTTGAACAATGATAGATTTTTAAATTTTAATGTTTATTTGCAAAGAAAAAACTTACTCGTCGAACTAGATCATAGCAAAGGTGTCGTTTAATATCTCGTCGAAGGTCTAAAGGAAGATCTTTGAGAAGAGACTCTTCGTCAACCCCTCGAGTCGCTACCCATTTGTACTGATCGTATCTCCGAACAGATTCCCGGAGCTCTGGTGGCAGCTGCCGATGGCGCATCCATTGTTCAGTATCGGTTCTCCGGATCCTCCATTCTTCTAACCGAACAGTTGTTGATTGAAGATAAGTCTAATTCAATTTCAAACCGATAGTTAGTTAGTTAGTTATCACATAACAGATGCCAGGATCATGAAATTGATCATGAAATTTAGTAACTCACGCTACGTTTACCTGCATATTTCCGATCAACAACGCGAAGAGAACTAGCCCCACAGTGGCTATTATGATCGCAAAAATGATTTCTCCAACATAAGTACTCGTAGCCAAGTTTTGTCCTAAAGAACTACATGTATTTAAGGTACAAAAACATCAGTAAATTTTACAAGTTAACCGTTTATGTTGGATAATTCAAAGTTCAAACACAATTAAACTAGAAAGTCACCTGAGATTCTTCAACCCAAACCAAAGACAATAGAAGTACTTGTTAAAGAACAAAGCCGAAGTAACATCCGATGTCACAGCTTCGCCGAAGATCCCAAACTTGTAAAACCCGCTTGTCGGAAAACATTTTTCCGAGACATTACTTGAATTGAACCAAGATTCTCTGTTAGAATCATGAAACCTTTCACAGTCAAAGAATCTATCCTCACAACTTTTATCCTCAATAAGGCATACGCTTCTCCAGCAGGCTTCTTGTCGCTCTATAGACAGAACATACCAACAAGCTCCTAAGACCTGCATCAACAACAATGTTACAACATTAATTTCTGTTTGGAATTATGTTTTGTTAGTTAAGGTTGTTTAAAGGATTACAATCGTACATGGCTTGCTAACATGTATAGCATCAGATTATAAGCAGCTCCAGCCCATGCGGTTTCGGTTACAAGGCCTGTAGCCTCGACTATTTGTGATGTTAGAGGGAATATCAGATAGAGTCTCGGAAGGTATTGAAAGATTATAATAAACCGAAGAACGTTTTTCGTGTAAGCCATCGTGGAACCACTTAAGCTCGGTATAATCAGCCAGATTAGCATCTGCATAGCCACAAAAAACAACAATTAGAAGTTGCATAATATTTATGTCATTAGAAGTACAAATATTAAACATATATATATATATTTACACACACACACCTGAGGAAGAGGTAGGGCTGCAACGAGGTCGATCCAGAAACCACCTTGGATGTACTTTTTGGCAATTTTGTGAGAGTCTATAACGAGTTCACCTCTTCCGAAAACACGGGAAGAGGGTGCCACATAGGCTGTATGAAACCTAATGTAAATCTGAATCATGTAAAAAACATCGGCTATTGATCTCACGATGGTGAGACCGATCTCGAGGGGGACACTGATATGGATGCAAACGTTTTTGGTTCGAACAGTTGGCAAGTAAAAGAACAAAGGGTCTACAAATAAAGAAACTAAACATGCAATCAAGAAAATGTTGTTCCATTTTCGAATTGTTCGCCCTCGAGGATCCAAGATTTTCTTCCGCACCCTCTCGTAATCTTCGGAGAAAACTCGAGAGAGAACTTTCGACTTTAACGAATTATTGCTTTCCTCGATTCTTTGTTCGGGTACTTGTTTGCCATCAAGATTGTATTTGACTTTAAATAAGTTGTCTTTGTTCATAGAGGGAAGTTTTATCATTCCAGTATCATCTTTAAATCTACATAATTCATCAAAGGTAATAATATTAATGTTCTGGTAAACCAAAGTTGTATGTTTATTGTTTAATCACAAAACAAAATTATTCAATTACCAAAACTGCAAAAAATGTAAACAAGAATTTGACCAAGTCAAAACAGCTATGCATTAAACCAATTCAATAACTTGTGTCACAATTAAGCATAAACTTGAAACATAAACCAATAATTAAACAACTCAAAACAGAAAAATGAACAATTTTAAACAGAATTATACCTTACAGATCTTGAATTGCCAGATAACATGATGATACAGCAAAAAGATTGAAGCTTTACACTGAATTTCGATTAAAGACCTTCAATCTATTATTGTAAGAACAAACAAGAAGAGGGTTTAGGGTTATTGCACAAGAAAACTAAGAAAAAAAACATGAAAACTGACCAAATGAGTTGCAGGCCAAAGAATACCCATAAATGGTGTTGCTTGAAAGACTATCAAGAATCATGTGAAGTTACTGAATATAACAAAGTTTTGAATTTATCAACTATAATACGAAAATTTTTAAGTGGTGCCCTTTCTTTTAAACCAGGAAGTCCAGGTCAAACATGTGAGTTGTGACCAGTTCTTTGAAAAGGAAACCCAAAATTTTAAATTAATATATATTTTCTTGTCAATATTAACCTCAACTAAAGTTATAACAGAGCCATATTGCCCGGTCAAAACATAAAATTTATCAAAATAATGTTAAAAATACTGACAGAACATGAGATGCAAAGAGAAAGACATGTGAAAAATGGAACTTTTATATATTAAAGTTGAAAGCTAAGGTGTAGTGATACTAATATATGGTGTGTATTATATACCCGTGATTTGGAACACTAAAATTCAATTTGTATGCACGAGACACATTTGATTGAGTATCTCGGTGTGAAGTTATGCATGCATCATCAAATCTTTGGGGGTGTTTGCCCTAGCTTTTTTATCCAAGGTTATAGCTTTTTTAGCTTATTTTTACAAAATAAGCACTAATGGGTGTTTAGTTTAGCTTTTTAAGCTTATGCTTATTAGCTTATATAAGCTAATTCCAAGAAGCTTATGGGAACATGGTTTTTTAGCTTATTTGAATAAGCTTATTTGAAGAAGATGGTTTTTTACTTATTACATACAATGATATTATACCTCTTCCCATAATACAAAATAACTTAACAAACAACTAAAGATTAATTATTAATTATCAACTTGTAGAATATAAGCTAATCCAAACACTTAAAAATAGCTTATCAAATGAAAGAAAATAACCATAAGCTACTTTAAAATATAAGCATAAGCCAAAAAAATAAAAGCTAGGCCAAACACCCTCTTTGTGTTTTGTCGTTGAGGCATTTTATCGAACAGATTGTGTGCAGAAAAAGAAAAAAAAAAAAACAGGGCACCGGATGCCAATTGGAGTGTGTGTGAAATCGCTGAAGGGGATTTGGGGTGATGACGGGGTGTCATACCTAAAGTAAAAGAAAACATAATATTTCATCAATCTTCGATGATATTTGCTTATTCATGAAACTATATTATAGAAAACTGTTTTATCGTACTCACGTTTAAAAAAAAAATAGTAAATCAGATTAAGTGTAAAGTTTTAGAAACAAGCCACAAATTAAAAGAATATACTCTAAGCGAGCATCGAGCGATTTTGATAAGTGTGTCGTCCAATTTAAATTAGCGTAGAGAGATGATGACAATGTTGGGTCTCAAGTTTTTATGTCTTTAAAAACACACACATTTCATGACATGGTATTTTTTTAATAAATAACTATATTGTGACCGATGAGGTGATAATCATATTGCATGAACAATGACGTTGAGAGCAAGAGACGATCGACTTAGGATAACAACATGAGACATTGGGTCGATGGGCAAACTGTCGTTTAGCGGTTTAGGGTTTAACTTTTAGATTTGGTGTTATTTTATTGTCATGATTAAGCTAGTAAGTATATATTTAGTTTGTATATAGTGGACCAAAATCTAGTAGAGTGGTATATATAAAACTATAAAACTATAAATTTATTTATATTTATGTATATATGTATGTGTGTGTATGTTGAAATATGTCAAATAATTGTTTCCGAATAATCTCAATCATTACCAAGATTAGTAGGGTCTATTAAGGGTGTTTTATCTTGGGGCATTTTTTCTTTTTTTATGTTTTATATGTCCTATAAAACCATGTCTCTGTAATCAGAATTATCAATGAGAATTAGTGAATTATCAATTATCTCTTTTACCATGGCCAACATGGTATCAGAGCATGGTTCATGATTCTGGGAAATCTATTCGTGTTCTTTAAAAAAAAAATTCCGATCCTCTTCGTTTTGATCTGAAACCAAAAAGAAAAAAATGGGTGATGACAAAACAGACAAGAGTCTGGTCATACCTGACGATTTAACGCTGCAGATTGCCGCGTTGCTGAGAAGTGGTCTTGGAACGCAGCCTACAACGACAAATTCGGAGAATTTATCGATTGGGATAAAGCTGAGTGGAGACAACTATTCTTTATGGGCTACGCTCATGAAGAAAGCTATAGGCGGGAGGGGGAGAAGTTCTCATCTTACAGGTGACCCGTCACCGCCGGTAAAAACCGATCAAACCTATCCACGATGGGAGCAAGACGACCAGTGTGTGTTCACATGGCTGATTCAGAATATTGAATCAAATCTTGTCAACAATGTTTCACAATATCCAACTGCTAAAGCCCTTTGGGATGGGCTAGCAGTGACATACGGGTCAGGAACTGACTCCCTGCAGGTGTTTGATCTTCACAAAAGAGCCCGTTCGTTAAGACAAGGAAAGGATACGTTGGAAGAATGCTGGAACAAACTACAAAACATCTGGATGACGATTGACCGAAGAGATCCAAACCCAATGAAAGATCCTGAAGACATACAGATTTACAACAAGAAGATTCAGGAACAACGAGTGTACCAGTTGTTAATAGCCATAGATGATAAGCTAGAACCAATCAAGCGGGAAATATTGAAGCGAGATCCTCTTCCATCTGTGGAAACCGCATATGCTACTATACGCAGGGAAATCGCGAGACTCAATATCTTGCAGACAACATCATCTTCTTCTGAGTCGTCTGAAATTGGCGTAGGGCTGGTTGCCCGTGAACCTGTCGGAAAAAATAAATTCCGGTCAGATTCACAAAAAAAGGAGAAAGAAGATAAATCAAAGTTGTTTTGCACCCATTGTAACATGAAAAAGCACACCAAGGAGACTTGCTTTAGACTTGTGGGCTATCCAGATTGGTGGGAGAAACCAGGGCAGCGTGGTAGAGCTGCTGTAGCCGTCGGAGAACAAGTTGCTGGTGACAAAATAGCGGCACCAATGACATCAGCGGCGGCCGCCGCCGTTGGAGGATTGGGGACCGGTGACAAACCGGCGACTTCTTCTTCTGGTGGCTTTGGAGGCATGGCTTTAGGGATGGATGGCATCGATGGAACTGGTAAAGGGTTTGGAAGTTACACTCCAGATCCTCCCATTATTAATCCTAAATTTTTTAAAGATGGTTGTTTTGATGTTAAAAAAAATACCACCACCATGAATAAAATGCCCAAAAGTTGTCAGACCCGACGCTTTGTTTCTAGTCTTGGGAAAATGGAAGACTGGATTTTTTATTGTGGAGCCACCGATACAATGACTTATGACCCGAATGATTTTTTAAATTTAAAATCCTCATCAAAAAATTACATTGAGACTGCAAGTGGAGAACGGGTTGCGGTTAAAGGAGGAGGTGCTATTGAATTCTCAAAAAATATGAAGCTAAACAATTGTCTTTATATTCAAACATTATCCTCAAAACTGTTATCTATTAGTCAGGTTACGAAGGAACTAAATTGTGTAGTTCTAATGTATCCGACTTTTTGCATTCTACAGGACATTCTTACGAGGGAGATAATTGGGCGTGGTACTAAGCGAGGAGGTCTTTACTATGTTGATGAGGTGACACACAAGGGATATGCCATGCTTGCTCATGGAACGGCTGACAGACAACTTTGGTTATGGCATCGTCGTTTAGGTCATCCGTCGTTTGGGTATCTTAAAATGTTATTTCCGAGTCTTTTTTCGAATAAATCCACTTGTATGAAGTGTGAAACTTGTGTCCTTGCTAAAAACCATAGAGTGCCTTTTTATTCGAATAACACAAGGGTCAGTTCTGCTTTTTCATTAGTTCATTCAGATGTTTGGGGTCCTGCCCCAAATTCTAAGAAGAATTGTTTTAAATACTTTGTGTTATTTGTTGATGATTTCTCTCGAATGACTTGGGTATATTTTATGAAACATAAATCAGAAGTTCCAGAATTTTTTTTCATATTTTATAAAATGATTCAAACCCAGTTCAATAAAAAAAATACAGATTCTTCGCTCTGACAATGGTGGAGAATTTGTAAATCAATACATGCAAAGCTTTATCCAGGAAAATGGGCTTATCCACCAAACCACTTGCTCTAACACACCTCAACAAAACGGTGTTGTGGAACGAAAAAACCAAATTTTACTTGAAAAAACTCGTGCTATGATGATTGAATCCCAAGTTCCTCAATATTTTTGGCCCGAAGCGGTTGCTGCATCTGTATATGTCCTGAATCGTCTTCCTACTCAAATTCTTGGACACAAAACTCCTATACAGACTTTAGAAAGCCAAGTTCCTATCCCTTCTATCTTAACCTTGCCACCACGTGTATTTGGGTGCTCAGTATTTATTCACATTTCCAAAATACATAGAGACAAATTAAGTCCATGTGCAGAAAAATGTGTTTTTGTAAGATATGGTCCACATCAGATGGGATATCGTTGTTATAATCCGGTTTCTCGTCGCATCCATGTCACCATGGATTGTGACTTCCTAAAGTCTGAGTTCTATTTCGAAAACCAACCTAGGATTCAGGGGGAGAGAGTCAGGGAATCATTAGATTGGTTGAGTTGTTCTGAGGCTGTTCCGACAGAGCAAGTAGATGGAGCCACCGAGTCTCTCAAAATCAACATAGGAGGGGCTGACAGACCAGTTTACACAACCAATGAATCTATCTCAAAAGATGTCCAACAAGAGGTAAATGAATCTCAGAATGATGATACTTTACATAGTACTGATAATGATAATTCAGCACTAGAGACAGAGCCAGAAGGAACATAGCTAGAAGAAACAGAGCTAGAGGAAATACAATCAGAAGAAACAGGGCCAGAGGAAACAGAGGAACCAGAAGTTCGTGTTTTACCTCCAAGAAGAAATAGAGGTATCCCACCAAACCGTTTTTCTCCAGAACACAGGAAACGTGAATCTAAATACCCAATTGATGGAGAAAGGGGGAGAGTTGGCGAAATTGCAAGAGCCTTCTTTGTCACTCTCCTTTCAGAAAATATCCCTAGAACGGCCCAAGAAGCAAGTAAGAAACATGAATGGCGAGAAGCTATGAATACAGAGATGAAAGCTCTTGAAGATAACAACACATGGGAAAAATGTGTGTTACCAGCAGGTAAGAAACCGGTTGGGTGCAGGTGGGTTTTCACCATCAAATACAAAGTCGATGGAACGATTGAATGCTATAAAGCAAGGCTAGTAGCGAAAGGGTATACGCAAACTTATGGTATCGATTATTCAGAAACTTTTTCTCTGGTTGCTAAAATTGATACTATCAGGGTGTTATTGTCAATAGCTGCAAACAAAGACTGGCCACTTCATCAGTTCGATGTGAAAAATGCTTTTCTTCATGGAGACTTAAAAGAAGAGGTGTATATGGAAGCTCCACCTGGTTTTTCAGGAGAATTCAAAGAGAATGAAGTTTGTAGACTTAATAAAGCCTTGTATGGCTTAAAACAATCTCCGCGTGCGTGGTTTGGGAAGTTTACAATGGCTATGAAGAAATATGGATATAAACAAAGCAATGCTGACCACACTTTGTTCTTCAAAAGGAGAGGAGAATTAGTCACGTGTCTGATTATATATGTTGATGACATGATTATTACAGGAAGTGATAAAGAAGAAATTACCAAGCTCCGGGAAAACCTCTTTAATGAATTCGAAATGAAAGATCTTGGAGGACTGAAATATTTCTTAGGAATTGAAGTTCTTCGATCGAAAGAAAGAATTTTTATTTCTCAAAAGAAATATATACTAGATTTACTAGTTGAGACTGGAATGGTAGATTGCAAACCCGTTGACACTCCTATGATAGTCAACCATAATCTTAAAATAAATGAAGGAGCTGAGCCAGCAGATAACGAAAGATACCAGAGATTGGTAGGAAAATTGATTTACTTGGCTCATACTAGGCAAGATATTGCCTATGCGGTTGGAGTTGTCAGTCAATTTATGCATCAACCACAGAAGGAGCATATGGAAGCAGTCATGAGGATAATTCAATATCTTAAAGGAACTCCTGGAAGGGGCATTGTGTTTAAAAAGAATGGACATCTAAACGTGAAAGCTTTTACTGATGCTGACTGGGCGAGTAATCCGAATGGTAGGCGGTCAACCTCTCGATTTTTTACCATGCTAGGGGGCAATCTTGTCACTTGGAGAAGTAAGAAACAAAAGGTGGTCTCCTTATCAAGTGCAGAATCAGAGTTTAGGGGAATTGTAAAAGGGGTTACAGAGATTCTATGGCTAAAGAAACTGATGAAGGAAATTGGTTTTCCTATAAGGCTTCCAACACAGCTGTTCTGCGATAATAAGGCTGCAATAAGCATTTAAGAAAATCCTGTTCAACATGACAGAACAAAACATGTGGAGGTAGACCGACATTTCATAAAGGAGAAAATTGAAGATGGTACCGTGGAGCTTCCTTATATAAAGTCTGAAGACCAACTAGCTGATATCCTTACCAAGGCTGTTCCAGGAAAGTTTTTCGAATCAGTTTTATGCAAGTTGAGTATTGGAGACCCCACTACACAACTTGAGGGGGAGTGTTGAAATATGTCAAATAATTGTTTCCCGAATAATCTCAATCATTACCAAGATTAGTGGGGTCTATTAAGGGTGTTTTATCTTGGGGCATTTTTTCTTTTTTATGTTTTGTATGTCCTATAAAACCATGTCTCTGTAATCAGAATTATCAATGAGAATTAGTGAATTATCAATTATCTCTTTTACCATGGCCAAAAGTGTATATATGTATATATATGCTAATTAAAAATAATAATTCAAGCCAAACGGACCTTTGCTCATGCTTGGCTCGTTTATAAACCGAATCGAGTAGAATGGCTCATTTACAACCGAGCCTCGAATCGAACGAGCATTTTCCGAGCGAGTGACGACCAGTTTAGACGACCCAATCCGTAGAGAAGATCCATGTTAATAAAAGGATTGTACAGTAGCAGCCGAGCAGGTTACTCTTTTGCTACAAGAGCGTTGCATACAATAAGGGTTAATTGTAAATAATATTGTTTTCCGCCCCAGAAAAGGTTAAATTCTTTCACAAATCACAATAACATTTGACATAGTATCCCTACTACAGTAGAAACTCTATAAAATAATACACTTGGGACTACCAAAATTTATTAATTAAAAGAGTTATTAATTAATCGATAAATTAATAATTATTAATTTATATATTAATTAATATTTTATTAATTTATTGAAGGATTACGAAATGTTGAATTATTTTTTTTGCCACCAAACACAACTTCAAAAATTCAACCTTGTGACGCGGGGATTAATAAAGATGATATCGATGAAGAAGATGATATCGAAGAAAATGTAGTTGCACAGTTGTTGACTGATGAAGAAATTATTGAAAGCGTTATTGGAATTAATAAAGATGATATCGATGAAGAAGATGATGAAAGTTCTACAATGGAGCCCCCTTCGCGAAACGAAGCTATTAAAGCGGCAATCACATTGAACAATTTCTTGTTGAGCTATGAGAAAACAACACCAGAAGTTCTTACCATGCTAAGGAAAATTAGAGACGAGATTCAAGGGGAAATTGATTTCAACAAAAAACAAAAGACAATTGAGTCATTTTTCAAGAAACCTTCATAAATCATTCATGTAATATGCTATATATAAGGAATTATTAATTTATATTTTATATGGGGTCTAAAAAATTATCAAAAATATATTATCTTATAATTTTAGCGAATTATTAATTTAGCACCCTATCACCGAGTCGGGACCGGCAAAAAATATTATCTTAGAGAGTTTATTAAATAATCGAGTATTAATTTATCGAGTTTCTACTGTATTTTGAGTAATAATTACAAGAAATGGTTGTGGGATCGGGAAACAACACAGGAGGTGACGTGGAGGGGACCCCGACGGAGAATACCCCCAAAATTACAAGAAATGGAATGGTATGACATCACTTGATCAAACCTCATTTTATACCCAAAAAAATTACCACGCTCTCAATCTTTTATATATTCTTCTCTTATTCATCTCTATCTTTTAAAAAACCAACCATACTCTTCATCTTTTATATATTCTTCTCTTCTTCGTCTAAATCTTATAAAAATACTCGCCATGAGTTCTTCATCGGACGAGGAAAATGCTGGATTTAATCGACTATATTTGGAATAACTTCCGTGTGGATCCCGTTAATGACTGGTAGTGGTGTTCGTAGGTATAAGCAAAATTTATTTTTATGATTTTAGTATGTAATTTGTTTTTTTTATTGTAATTTTCTTGAATTTTTATTCAAATTTTAATTTTCTTAAAAATGAGTTATTGTAAATAAAATACATTAAACGAATAAAAAATGTGTTTAAAAAACAAAAACAATAAGTAAAAAAATATAAAAAAATGGAAGGGGGAAGAAGGGGGAACTACACCCCCCACTCTTTGGAGGAATTAGTGACGTGGAATAGAGGGTGATGTGACGCTTATGTGGACTTGGGTGAAGGGGGAATCACACCCCATAGTCTTACATCCAACTAAAATTTATTTGTGCCTATGTTTTCATAACCGGATCGGACATCAAACCGGCCATCATACTGGTTCACTGGTCTGACCGGTTCAACCGGTTGGACCGGATTTAAGAACCGGTTAACATTATAATTACAAATAGTTAATATTTTAAAATGTTAAAATATGCCATAAGCTTATCTAAAACAAATTATTATAAATAAACAAAGATATCAAACAAACTTATAAATAAACAAAGATATTTTTATGTATAAAACTTTATTAATTTATTATTATTTAGAATATTATATGATGTAAAAAAAAGATATTGATTGGACACACCGAGATTTTCCAGATGAAAATATATAATATTTAATTAATATAGAATAGTAAATAATGATGACTTTCTTGGAAATATGCATACAACTGGTTTGATTTACTCAATCCACACAACTCTCTCTTTCTCTATCCACACAATGGCTCCTACATGGCTTATGGGCTGTTTGGTAGCATCTGAATGGTCATTAAGAGGCTACCTCTTAATGGAACTATTAAGCATTTTACCAATGAGAAGGTAGAAGAATGTGACATGTGATGATTTACCATTCAGAGGTTACCTCTTAACCATTCAGACCTTGAGGTTACCTCTTATTCATTCAGAGGTTTTAAACCATTAAGAGGTAGCATCTGAATGGTCATTAAGAGGCTACCAAACAGCCCCTTACTCTTTTCATGCTACTGATTCTATTTACATCTTCAACAAACGCCCCGGAAACTCTTAAACTCGCCAGATTCCGGCACCGAAAAGGAGTTTTATACCTAAGTGTTCTTCCAAAGGGCACCGTGCCGGCTTCTACTCCGAGCAAAAAGGGTCATTCTTCGATCACCGGTGAGAAGCTCATCACCAGCCACCTCATCGCCGTCGACCGGATTACAATACACATATTTTTTCTCAACTTGCATGTTGAACCGCCGAACCGGCAAACCGGAGATCGAATCGAATCGGCCGAATTTTTAACATTTGCTGAAAATAGCTAAACAGGATCGGCTGAGGGACCGAACCCCGGTTGGACCGGTTGAACCGGCCGGTCCAAACCGGTTACGAAAACCATGATTTGTGCAGCTAGCCAACCGCCTTAAAACCGGGTCAACGTGGACAACCAACCAAGCTACATGTCTTACAACCGCGAATAGTATGTAGATGACAATGTCTGCGCGACACTGACACATATAGAAAAGTCTGTGCAGATTATTTTTAGAAAAACAAACACCACCTACGTGGAACACGCACCCTCAATCGAAACTCGAAATCTGACTCGAAGTACAATCGAACTCGAAATCGTGAACGAAATATGATAGATGGTGGAAAATAGATTACGTGAGATATGAGTGTTTGGGACTGAAAGTAATTTGATTAGGAAACCCTATCGTAACGAACCGCTCCTAACCGAAATCGAAATATCAAAAATCGTCGTGCGAAACACTCGAAAGGTGCGACTGATCGATCAGGCTTCCCAGCCGATCGAACAGCTAGCCGAACGGACTGCTGTCCGATCGGACAGGCTGTCCGATCGAGCTACCTGGCCGATCGGCCAGCCCTTTCCTCTTTTGTCATCCTATAAATACCCCTGTCATTGTCATCCTTTTCCACTTTTGGAAACCTATGTTCGACCAGCACGCCCAGCACGCCCAGCTCACCTTTTTGCAGATTTCTCTCGATTCCGGTAAGATTTCATCCTAAATCTTGTACTTTCTTGATCTATACACACTCCTACACCTTTCTATCTTTTAAATCTTAACTTTTAACCGTGAAATCATCAAGATTCAAATGTTCTAGGATGATGTCATCATGGGTTCTTGAAGAACTTCATGTTTTGGCCACAATCCACCAAGAATAGCTTGGATCTAGCCGATTTCCACATAAACAAACACGGGTCTTTCATAGATCTGAACATACACGCGGTGACAAGGACTGAAAGATGGATTTTCCAACTTTCCTTCAACTCTTTGTCACTCAATGACTTCAAACCGGTAGAAACGGAGCCTGAGTCGGGTTACAAATCACTTCGGTGATTGTAAGGCTCAAGATCCGGATTCCATCCACAAGGTTAACTGACTTCGGGTTAAATGTTAAACTTCGTTCCGAACAGACCACCGACCGGATTTGGGTGATTCCTGTCCGACCCCGGGAACCAAGTAAGGACGAGGCATCTATGGTTTTACTCGCTGTCAAAATACCTCGATAAAACGACAAGCAAACAGAACAACCAAGTGTTAGACGAAAGGGCTGATCAGGTCAGAATGCTGACCGATCGGACTGCTGTCCGAACGGACAGCCAGCCGATCGGATAGTCAGCCGATCGACTGGCCAGCCGATCGGCTAGCACATGGTCCCACACAACCAATGTATTTGAAGACTAGTATTGAACGAACTGTCGTTCGATCGAACACCTGTTCGATCGGATTACTCTTCGGATCATGAGATACTATGCTTTAATACTTAATCGATTTTCAACATGTTTAATGCACTAGAAGTGCCACCCGATCGAACAGCCGTCCGATCAGGTGACACCCTGTTGTCCGATCGAACAGCGGTTGTGCTATTCGATCGATCAACTATCTGATCCACTGCACCATACTTCATTAAAGTCTTTGACTTGTTGACCTGTCCGATCAAACACCTGTCCGACCCAAAGACTGAACATTGCAATTCATTTGAATGCCTAACCGATCGGGTTGCCGGCCGATCGAACAGCCGTCCGATCGACCGACCTGAAGGGTAAAGGTACTTCAATGTTTTCAAATGCTACAACGAAAACTTCAAAAGTCAAACCATCATACACAAATACATCCTTTTCAAAGGAAGAAACAATCCACTCGAACAGCCATCCGATCGGCCTACCAACCGACCGGACAGCCGTCCGAGCAGACTCTCAACCGAACGGTCAGCCGTCCGATCGGACTACCGTACGATCGACTAGCTGTCCGACTCTCCAACACTTGTTTTCCGTTTTACGTTTCGCTCATCGTTATGCTATCAAATCTATTTAGGCTAACCGTACTCGCCAAGCGCTCCCTTCAATCCATCAATCGCTGTGAGTATACTCGATCCCTTTTTGCTTTAAGCACTTTTGGGTGTTACATACGTTACGAATATTCAAACTACATCTATCACACTACTCAAACTATTTGAACGCTAACCGTTAATGCATGTTATATGTGGCTTATGAATGCTTGTTTGTTATGTTTACACATGGAATGCTGTCTACCTGCCTTAACAACGATAGTACTATAGTTTGGACTCAGCACCCGTTCACACGGGGGTTGTTAAGGATCTTTTACTTGCATGGATTACGGTGGTAATCATGTATTGCGAACTGCCTCGGGCAGTCAACCCGCAGTCATTGGTATCGATGGATCTATGTCGATAACTAACGTGCTTCATTTCACTATGTGTACGTGCTGGTTATGCGTAAACGAATTCAAACTCTATATGCTATTATCAAACTTGTATGCTCACCTTTACATTTTATGTATTGACTTTATTTTAACGTATGTGACAGGTGCTTAGGTTGCTTGTATGCCTACCTCACTGTGAAATCGAGGCTAGGAAAGGTCTAGGATGCTCTTTGTGCTGTGATGAAATTGAAGCTAGGAAAAGGGGTCCTAGAAACCAACAAATAAATTATCCATGTTTAAATCTGAGTTGTCGGAACAGAATATTTGCCTAGATTTTATCTGTAATAATTTGTTTACTGTTTGAGACATGGTATGGGACATGTTAATTTAAATTGAATGGTAATGATAGTTGTTATGAAAACTTCTGGACAATCTGTTTCGCTCAGTGCCATGCCCCGATGATTCCGCCATCGGTTGGGGTGTGACACTCTCCCCATATGATATAAGTTTTTTTAAGAGTAAAACGCACGGATAGTCCCTGTGCTTTGGTGAAATTTCACCTTTAGTCCTAAACTTTTCAGAATTACACTCTTAGTCCCTGTGGTTTGACAGGTTGTTACTCGGATAGTCCCTAAAGCCGATGAAGGTTACTCGGATAGTCTCTGTGGTTTGACAAGTTGTTACTCGGGTAGTCCTTGTCATTTCACACCCACTTAACCAGAAAAACTAACCTCCATCCGCTTTGGGGACTATCCAAGTAACAACTTGTCAAACCACAAGGACTAAAAGTGTAATTTTGAAAAGTTGAGGACTAAAGGTGAAATTTCACCAAACCACAGAGACTATCCGTGCATTTTACTCTTTTTTTAATATACTAGTTGTAACACCCGTGTGAACACACGGGTATGTTTAATAACGATCGAAATCAAATACTAAAAAACAGATTATAATATATCATTTAAATTCTTTGTGTTTAGTTACATATCTTTATAAAACAATGTTAAAGACAGTATGTGTTAGTATTATAATGTGCAAAGTTTTTGTCTATATCTATATGTAAAATATTATGTGAAATTATTTAATGATTTAATTTCACTAACACAGAAAACGCAGTAATAAAAAAATATATTATCTAATACATCATTTAGTTCCAAACCAATATATTCCAAACCAACACTGTTCCAAACCAATATTTACTATAAATAAATAAACTATAAGGATAAACTATTTAAGTAACAAAAAATGTTGAAGAGTAAATACCATCAATATGAGTGTTTGGTGTTTGATAGAGTGTTTTAATTCATCTGTAGCAATCGATGCACTTTGGTTTAAGCATCTTTCTATCCATCTTAGACTCTTCAAGAGACGTTCCTCCTTATCCTCATCTACAACTCAGCTTCATCACTGAGCTCATGATCAAATAACATGACATGAATCTTGACTCTTTAAAACAGTCCATGTACTTAGTTTGATCTTCACTCTTTAGCAAATTTCTAGCGTGTCCACTTACATTTGATCTACAATTAATGTGCAAAACAATAAAAGCTGAATTAAGTTATGATATACGAAATCAGTTCCCTAATATTAAAAAGAGTGAATCTAAAATGAGATCTACGAAATCAGACCTATCATCCATGCAAAAAAAAAAAAAAAAACTTACCATGATGATAAATTGATCAGGATCCTCACTTGAATTTTGTTGTAAAATAGGGAACCGATGAAATAAGGAAGCGATGCGCCGATAGTGACACCAAACATTATTAGTAAAAATCCCAATGTTTAATCGAAGCTCATGCCTGCGACCCACATGGAGGGTGTAGATGGTATAAATACGGTTGGGAATATTGCGACTGGTGAAAATATTATGAATGCTAACGCGAGCTTGCTGAATGTCTCGGTTTCCCAGTTTAAGATCGGTATAACCTCCTACAAAATATGCACATATATTAGTTCAGAACGAAGAATTGTTTTTATCTGGCTGGATCTTAATTCTTGCAGCTAGTTCATCTTTGTCTATGGATAACTGATAACAGAACCGAATAACTAAATAACCAATTCGGTTACAGTTACGAACCAAAAAGCCGAATAATGAACACCCCTACTTGAAGCTACTTCATCTTTGTCTATGGATAATTGATAACCAAACCGAATAATCAATTCAGTTACTGTTACAAACTGAATAACCGAATTGCAAATGATTCGTTGTCTGTTCCAGACCGGTTTGGTCATAGTTGTTAATAGCGAATAGCGGCGAATTAAATTGTTTTTTTAACTTCCCCCATCTTATCAACTCAAAGAATATATGAGTCTTTCAAAAGCTCCATGCTTACTTTTCAAAGCTACTCTTAGTAATTTACTACGAGTCATTATCTTTTCTAAAATAAAATTTACATGGGTTGAAATTTAGAACTTGTAATGTATATTGAAAAACATGGGCAGAAAAGCTCACCAAAGATTCAGAGATTCTGGTTCCCATCTCCGGTTATATTCCGTTGAACGATCTGAATCAGATGCTGAGCGGCTGGACTCCCCGGTGCAGTATCGCAGCTATTAGTTTGGCCAAAAAAATGATAACAAAATCATTAAAAGAAACAACACATTTTTGTCAAATAAATTTCTATGATTCGCTTTGATCGATCTTTCCTAATGATGCTCAACCACCAAGGATGGTGATTAACTTTGGCCCACACTTGTCTATTGTTTATAAAATACAACCCAATTACCCATGCGCGACAATGACCCGTTCTGGGTCACAATTGCTAACTATAGTATGATTTTTTAATAATAGTTCAAGTGACGAAAAGAAAGAACGCACCTAAACAGCAGCTGGAATTCATATGAGCATGGGCAAACCACTTTTTCGAAGCCCCACTGTATATATCACATATATTGTAAAGTAAGCAGGGCCGGCTAAAACTTTTTGGGGAACCGAAGTGAACACTAAAATCGAGACCATTAAATTGGTAAACCATATAATAGTGGAGTAAAACTTACCAAGAGCTATCGTATTTATGGGTACTTCTAGCTTAACCATTTTTAAGTGTAATCGGAATTGTTGTAAGCGTTGTCCTCGTTTCTTGAGAATTGTTTAATCTGCAACATGTTTGTAATCATCAGTACATGTTACATAAGCTGTACATGCATAGCCACCAACTCTGTATATGGCAAGGAGGCAAAACACAAGTATATTATGCACACATTATAAGCTTTAGGAGATGCAGTACTTCTTCTGCAATTCAATTGCCAACACATACCTTATATATCTTTATAACTATATTTTGTTGATTTACGCGGGCGATGCCTTGATCGATGCACCTTTTTAGTATCATCAGATGCTGAAAACATGGTCACAAACACAATTACTTTCTATAGGCGGCGGGTCCATATGCATAATAGAGTTATAAAGATATATAAGGTATCTAATGTAAAAAAGATTCAACAACATCAAAATTATGATGCAAATTAACTACTTTGCCACCCTCCTGGTTTCAAATATTACTTCATACTTGCACAAATGTGAATTTAGAAACCGAAATTATGAAATTCGAATAGTAAATTATGAGTTAAATACGAAAGCAACACTGACCCATATCAGAGCCATTCGACTGACCGTTTTCAAGCTCAAAATCATCATCATCATCTTCATTACCAGTAGGAGCTTCAATCACACTAAGCACGTTCCTTTGTAACTTCACCTCTATACCATTCGTAAGCACCTACGGTTTAATTAAAAGAAAATCAGGTCAAAATCCATATATGACGAAGAAAAATCATATTTAAGACTGATCAAGATCATAAAAGCAAATTAAATATAATAATCCTTAAAACCCAACAAATAAAATAATTGCAGACCAGTACACATAAATTTAAGATTGATCATACATTGTTCACAAACATTTAAGATTATAAACACTCAAGTTAAACAGGATGTTCATGGAAATTAACCATTTAGAAAAAAATACCCTATTTTTTCTACATTACATATCCATATAAATAAACAAAATCACAATTGGGATCACATGCATGCAATATACTTAAATTGTGAATAACAGAATCATCACCAGTCAACAACAATATTAAAAAACATAACAATTCCAATCAAAAAAAACATTAAAACCCTATTTCTTTTTTATTTTCAATCAATCAATTTTTGAGAATTAAAATAACTGAAAACCTCCAATTACCATAAAATTACAACAACATAAAAACCAATGATCCAACCAATTTATAAAAGAAATTACCAGCCAATCCAGTTTCATACAACATCTAGTGACGATGTTCAATCCAAAACCGGCATAATTAACCTACTCTCAAAGTTGACTTTCTTCAAGTTCTCACATTTTTTAATCTGAAAACATCTTCACAAAAAACAATTCTCTTGCTCGTTGTTTTGATTCGCCAAAGCAATGCGGCCCAAATGGTTTGAACTTGAAACCTGTATTTGTCAGATGTCAACGAATGTTATCATATATATAAAAAAGTAACCTTAACCCATAAATTCTAAGTAGCAAATAAATACATACAATTCACTGGACTCATTTGTTAACTACAACGGCTTCCCCGATACCGAATCGCCAAATTCATTGACATCTCGAAATCCCTTTCTAGTACTCAAATCCGATGGGCCAAAGGTTACCTGCTAAACACCCGAACCATCCAAATCAACAACAAAATCCACATAAAACGAAGATGCCAACAAACAAAACGACAACAAAGAAAGATCAAGATCCTTATACGTCAACATTACCGGTTAACAAACACATTGAAATAAAACTGATTCAATGACAAACTCTATATCACAAAAATACAACCTAACAAAATACCTCACACCGCGATCCGAATCAACCGAAAACCCCCATGTCACGTTAATCACAGAATCTATACTCAGATTACTCCTATTCTTGCTCTCACTTCAGTTAATTCAGTTTGATATAAAAAACGAAACTACTATAATATTCCTGAAACAGAAAGTCCGAACTCAAAAAACCAGGCATTACATAATGCAACTGATTTCACAAAATACATAATTTTGATATAAACAAAACCAATCCGAAAACGTTAAATTCACCTCGAAATTCTGCTGGTGAAGGAACCTTAATTTCCTACCTATTTGCACCTTTGGAAATCAGTTCTTTTGTTGTGTTATCGGGATTGGATTTCTGGTTAATAAAGGCGTCCCTAAGATATTTAATGCTTGCATTCTTTCCATCTCTTTTCCTGCAACAGAACAACACTTTGAATATGAAATAAAACCGTCAAGATTTTAAGTTTCAATATCCCAAATTGAATGTCCTAAATAAAACAGAACAACACTTCCAGATTTTAAGTTTCAATATCCCAAATTGATTGTAATGTTTCTACATCATACCTTCTTCTATGGTTAACTGAATCGCTCTTTTTTCCAGCTCAACCGCATGTTTGCAAAGTTCCAAGGATGAAACGATGGTAGAATCACGCTAGGGTTCTATAATCGATTCAACATCAAAAGTTAGAGATTGAAAACGAATTGTTCAAAATCCTAACATCAGATTGTTGTATTAGGGAATCAACCACAGTTGGTTAAAAATATCAAAACAGAGATTCACAAATACATGAATTAAGCCACAGTTGGTTACAACCCTATTTCCAAACACATCATACCACATAAGTGATTTTGAACAACTTACCTATATCTCGAATCACATTTTATCAAACAACTGACCTATATCTCCCTAACTCAAAACAAATTACAGAATAAACTAAGTGAGCCATGATGAATCTAAATCAATCAAAAGATTTAAAATATAAAAATTGAAGTGACAATTAGCAATTAAACCGAATGTAGCGAAGGAGAACATTGATTACGTCATGGAGTAACCTCTATTTGACGCCGGCGATGTCTCACCACCGCTAAAGTATCCACGTTCTTCCTTGGCCTGAGATTCACAACTAATTGTTCCTATCAGAAGGTGCGTCTGTGTGATTTTGATGTATTTAACCTACAGGAATGTTAAATCAAACCGAATCAAGCCGTAGTCGGAGCAAGTTTCTACACCTTGATCCTCTGCTTGCGGTCAGAGTAGATCAAGAAAAGGAGCAGATAAACGGTCTCGATGAACAAACCCGCACCTTTGATTGTGATGACCAGTAAGTTGCGTGGATGCACCATTGGCAGCCCGTACAACACCCATATCCCGCAGTTCACAAATGTCGCGAGGTATGGCACCGGTGAGAACTGCTCCACTGCCCCTTTCTTCACGATCTAGATGAATGTTGGCCTGAAATTTTGTTCAATTGGTTGAATTAGGGTTGATCTCTTAATCATTAGACCGTTGATCTCTGAATTCATCTTCTTGTTCTCCGTTAGAGTGAATTAGGGTTTTTGATTGACGCCCCTTTCTTTTCCTCATGACTATATTTGAGAGAGAGAGATGCGTGTTTGAAATTACAGATTAAATTTTGAAAATGAAGTCAGGACTATATTTGAGAGAGAGAGAGACAGGTTTAAATTTTGAAAATGGAGCCAAAACTATATTTGAAGTTTTTTTTATAATAGATAGATTTATTTATATATTTATATATCTGAATTATGACATCACCATGGATAATGTGGCATACCTAAGAATTTGACACGTAAGCAAAGCGATGTCAGCGTCTAAGCTCCCTTAATAGATAGTATAGATTTGCAGCCCAAATTATATATTCACTACTAACATTAACTGCATAGTGTTTTAAGCATTAAATGTGTATTTTATATAAAAAAATTTCTCTATAAACATACTGCTAATGGTAATCCTTCGAGACATGGCTGGCCTAAGGGTGGGCCGGAAGGACCATCGGCTAAGGCGCGATATTTTGAAGGGCACATTATTTTAAAAAAAATCCGATATGTATATGTTAAAAAATAAATTAATAGGGTATACCTATACAAACATCAACATAGGCTAACTTACAAAACTATTTTTAAGTTAGCCAATGAGCTTGTGGTGGAGTGGTAAGGGAGAGATTTGGGTTTCTAAGAGACCCAAGTTCAATTCCTGCTTCTCCCCATTAATTTTCAACAGCACCTAGTGATGATGGGAGACTAGGCGAGTAGGCGGCGATCGCTAGTTCGATCCTTGAACTGAATGGGTTTGACCTCACTGCATGTCACAACCCCCGACCCCTGCCCGGGAGCAGGTGCCGCGAGCCAGTCAGATGGTATCGGTGTTTTATTAATTTGGAAACGGAATTTAAAACATCAGGACCCTAGTTAGGAAATAGTTTATCGGAGTTAAAACAACACTTTTATAAATAATAAATACATGGGATAAAACCCAAGTTTCCATTACAATATGTTTATAGGGATAAACCCAAATTTATTAAAACAAAACTTCTTTTTATTTAGGTAACTTTTATAGCCACTTTTCCAAGCCTTTAGTGCTCTCCAGCTGGCTTCTATTAGCGTCACATTAAGTTACCTAAAACGCGTTTTAAAAAGATTTTATCAACAATAAATACTGCCGAGCGCATCTCAGTTTAATCAAAACAAGCTTTTATAATTTTACAGTATTGAGAGCGATTACAATGTTTAGATCTACCCAATTACCCCCACACGGTACTGTCAATCCTGACTTGTGGTCATGTTACCATTCGCAATGGTAACAAGTAATGTATACAAAACCCCAACATACCGACAATAATTGTAGAATACATAGACTCAATCACTGTTATCATAATTTAAAACATTTTGAGGTTTTGGTAAAACAGTGTGGTAGAAAAAGAGAATGACTCACTTTGCTGACTTAGATAAAACTATTGCTTGCTGGTGACTTTCCTGGTTTATAATCTATTAAAATTAAACAATGCACACGTGTTAGTAAGATAACCCAAATTACATTAGCCATACAACCAAGACAGAACTCCAACACACTGAGTCAGACAGAGCCTTGACATGCGTTACGGAGCCCTAGATCAATCGGGTAGAGTAACCAATACGTAACCGGGGGTTATAATACTTACAACGAGGCAGAGCTTCGCTTTTTTTAGGGGTATAATACCTGAGTATTTTTCCTATAATATTTAAGAGAAGAAAAGAAAGTTTTGAACGATTTGAAACTGAGGTCGAGGCCTCCTTATGTAGGTCTGGAGATAGGCGGCTCGCGGCCCGCGAGCTCCTGCTCTTATTCTTACGCGGCCCGCGAGAGAACTAGGGTAGGATCTAGGCGTGGTGAATCAACGGTGTAGGTTTAACACGCAAGGGACACGTGGCAGCTTACGAGCTCGCCTGGTGTCAACGGGTCGCGACCCGCGACACATACCCCAAAGGGGGTCGCGCCCCGCGAGAACACTTATATTTTTGTTGTTATTTGATTTTGAATAATATAAAAGTATATTAAGGTTATTTTTCGTATACGAGGTATAGGATAGGAAGTTTAGGGCATGTTAAGGGTTTTAGGAGGGTTGGTGTCGCAACCCCCGACCCCTGCCCCGGGAAGCGGGCGGCCGCGGCCTACTCAGAGCTGGTGGTATCGGTGTTTATTTAATTTGGCAGCAGAAATTTACATCAGGGCCGTAGTTAGGAAATATTTTATCAGAGTAAAACACCTCATTTTATAAATAATAAACACATGGGTAAAACCCAAGTTTCCAATCATAATATGTTTATAGGGATAAACCCTATTTTATTCAAATAAAACGTCTTTCTTGTTTAGGTAACTTTTATAGCCACTTTTCCAAGCCTTCAGTGCTCTCCAGCTGGCTTCTAATTGGCTTTCACATTTTGTTACCTGAAATGCGTTTTAAAACATTTTGTCAGTGGGAAATACTGGTGAGTGCATCCCAATTTAATCAAAACACTTTTATCAATTTACAGTATTGAGGGCATCCGCAATTACATTTGTTTACATCTATCAAATTACCACCCACGGTACTGTCAATCATGACTTGTGGTCATGTTACTATTCTCAGTATTAGTAACAAATAATGTATACAAAACCCCAACATACCGACAGTAATTGTGGAATTACAAATACTCAATCACTGTTAAATTACACTTTAAAATAATTGAGGTTTTGTAAAAGCAGTTGGTTATAAAAAGAGAATGACTCACATTGTTGTTTTAGATAATTCCTGGTGACTTCCTGGTTATAGTCTATTAAATTAAACAATGCACACGTGTTAGTAAAATAACCCAATTTACATTAGTTATACCCCCTCCCGATACAGAACTCCAACGACTGAGTCAGGCAGAGCCTCGACATGCGTTACGGAGCACTAGATCAATCGGGCAGAGTAACTAATACGTAACCGGGGGTTATATTACTTACAACGAGGCAGATCTTCGCTTTTTAGTGGGTATTATGCCTGGAAATTACTTTAGCTATTAGAGAATTTAGAGATTTGAGAGAGAATTTCGATTTTTGAACGATTTCTCAACTGAAGCCGTTGGCCTCTATTTGTAGGGCATGAACTCGACTTTCTCGCGCCCCGCGAGAACAGAAGGCAGGTCCTTCGCGGCCCGTGAGCGATATAGGGTAGGATCTAGGGTGGATAAATCAACGGTGTAGGCTCGACACGACTGGGACATGTGGCGGCACCAGGTTATGCCTGGTGGCCAGCTGTCGCGGCCCGCGACAGCTTCTGCTATCTCCGTCGCGCCCCGCGAGCGACCTGTGATTTTTGTTAAAATAAAGATATTTTGGGTCCGTTTCTCGTGTACGGGGTGTATTTTAGGATCTCTTCCTCGAGGTCTACTAGAACAGGGGTGGATATTTCTTTCGCGTCTCTGATTCGCGCTCCCACGTATATTCTGGTCCTCTCTTGGAATCCCACTTCACTTTAACCAGAACTAATCTCTTATGTTTGAGATTCTTGATCTTTCTGTCTTCAATCTGTAGCGGTCTCTCTACAAACTTAAGTTTCTTATTTACCTATATGTCCTTAAGAGGTACTACTAATGATTCATCTGCTAAGCATTTCTTGAGATTACATACATGAAATACATCATGTATTCCTGCCATTTCCTCTGGCAGTTGTAGCTGGTAAGCTACTGGTCCTATTTTTTTAATAATCTCAAAAGGTCCAACATACCTGGGGCTTAGCTTTCCTCTCTTGATGAATCTAACCACTCCTTTCCAGGGAGAAACTTTTAACAATACCTTATCTCCTACCTGAAATTCCAACGGTTTTCGTCGATTATCAGCATAACTCTTTTGACGATCGCGTGCTGTTTTCAGTCTTTCTTTGACTTGAATAATCTTGTCCGTTGTTTCTTCTACTATTTCTGGTCCAGACAGTTGTTTTTCTCCAATTTCTGCCCAACAGACTGGAGTTCGGCACTTTCGTCCATAGAGTGCTTCAAATGGTGCAGCATTGATGCTGGTATGATAGCTGTTATTGTAGGAAAATTCTATTAATGGTAAATGGCCGTTCCAATTTCCTCCAAAATCAATTACACAAGCTCTAAGCATATCTTCCATTGTTTGGATTGTCCTTTCGCTTTGTCCGTCCGTTTGAGGATGATAAGTTGTGCTTAGTTTTAACTTGGTTCCCATTGCCTTCTAAAAACTTATCCAAAAATGAGAAGTAAAACGGCTATCTCTATCAGAAACAATAGATAAAGGAATTCCATGTAATTAGACTATTTCATTTACATATAACTTAGCTAATTGTTCCATGCTGAAAGTTTCCTTCATAGGTAAGAAATGAGCAGACTTGGTTAATCTGTCTACAATCACCCAGATTGCATCATTACCTTTTATTGTCTTAGGTAATTTAGTAACAAAGTTCATTGCTATCAATTCTCATTTCCATACAGGCATTTCCAATTGCTGCAGTAAAACTGAGGGTTTCTGATGTTCAGCTTTAACCTGTGAACATGTTAGACACTTAGCAACATAGGCTGCTATATCCTTTTTCATTCCTATCCACCAGAAATTCTTTCTTAAGTCTTGATACATTTTATCACTACCAGGATGTATCGTATACTTAGACTTATGGGCTTCTTCTAAAATTCGGTGGCGTAGGTTTCCTTGTTTGGGTATCCAGATTCTTTTCTTATGTAATCTCCAAATTCCATATGTCCCTTGTTCTAACTCCTTAATCATTCCTTTTAATTTTTCAGTATCATACTTGATTACTGATTCCTGTACTTCTCTAATTTGCTCATTTAAATCTATCTGCAGATTTAATTTAAGAGAACGTACTCGTCTTGGCTTTTCATGATATTTTCGACTTAAAGCATCAGCTATTACATTAGCCTTTCCTGCATGATACTGGATAACACAATCATAATCACTAAGAATCTCCATCCAGTGTCTCTGTCTCATATTTAACTATTTTTGCCCAAAAATGTACCTTAAGCTCTTATGATCTGTGAAGACTACAAATTTATTTCCATATAAATAGTGTCTCCAAATCTTAAGGACAAAAATTATAGCTCCTAACTCTAGATCATGAGTCGTATAATTCTCTTCATGATTCTTAAGTTGCCTAGAGGTATAGGCTATAACCTTTTGACGCTGCATCAACACACATCCATAAACTAACTTAGAAGCATCACAATAGACTACTAAATCTTCAGTTCCTTCTGGTAATGCTAGTATGGGTGCGTTGGTTAACTTTTGCTTCAAAATTCTAAAAGCTTCCTCTTGTTTTGGTCCCCATTCAAACTTAATTGATTTACAGGTCAATTTTGTTAGGGAATGACTATTCTAGAAAAATCTTGAATAAAACGTCTATAATAGCCTGCTAGTCCAAGTAAACTTCTCACCTCCGTCGGTGATTCAGGGACTTTCCACTTAGTAATCGCCTCGATTTTGGTGGGATCCACATGAATTCCTTCATGGTTAACTAGGTGTCCAAGGAATTGTACTTCTTTTAACCAAAATTCGCATTTTGAAAATTTAGCATAAAGCTTTTCTTTTCTCAGCAAATTTAAAAGCATATGCAGATGCTCTGCATTATCCTCTATACTCTTAGAGTAAATGAGAATATCATCTATAAAGACAATTATGAATTTATCCAGATATGGTTTACATATTTTGTTCATCATGTCCATGAATGCAGCTGGGGCATTGGTTAGACCAAATGGCATGACTGTAAATTCACAATGACCATACCTTGTTCTGAAAGCAGTCTTAGGAATGTCCTCTTCCTGTACTTTCAGTTGATGATATTTTGAGCATAAATCAATCTTAGAAAAGAATCGAGCTCCTTGCAATTGATCGAACAGATCATCGACTCTCAGTAATGGGTACCGATTTTTAATCGTAACCTTGTTCAATTCCCGGTAATCAATGCACATACGCATCGACCCGTCCTTCTTCTTGACAAACAAGATTGGTGCTCCCCATGGCGATGAACTAGGCTGTATGAAACCTTTCTCCAGAATTTCATCCAATTGGTTCTTCAGTTCCTGCATCTCTGCTGGTGCTAAACGATAAGGTGCTTTGGCAATCGGTGTTGTCCCTGGTATTAGGTTTATTTTAAATTCAATCTCTCTATCTGGCAGTAATCCAGGTAACTCTTCTGAAAAAACATCTGAAAATTTAGATACTACAGGGATATCTTTTAATTATTTTCCTTTAGTTTTAATGATTATAGAAATCATATACACTAGTGATCTTTTTCTCGCGTAACTTGCTGTTTTCATAACAGAGATAAATTTTGTAGACCTAGTTGGCTTATTTCCTTTAATTGTGATCTTTTCACCCTTTGGCGAATTTACTCGTACTGACTTTTGATCACATAGAATAATGGCATGATTGGCTACCAACCAATCCATTCCTAGTACGATATCAAATCCAGCCAGTTTCATTGGGTAAAGGTTAGCAATAAAATCATGATTTAAAATTTCTATTCTTGCTCCCTGTAAGATTTCAGAAATCTTAATGGATTCTCCATTTGCCGTTTCTACCACACATTCTTGTTGAAGTTTAGTTAATGGTTGATTGAGAATTTTGCAAAACGAAGTATTAATAAAACTTTGGTTTGCACCAGAGTCAAATAATACTTTAGCAAAAATATCATTAACTAAAAACGTACCGGCAATCACGTCCGAAATCATCTTGGCTTCTTCGGCTGTCAGAACAAATGCTCTAGCATTCTTGGTAGTCTTGTTGTTCATGGATGGAGCTAGTTTCGGACAATTTGGCTTGATATGCCCTTTTTCTCCACAATTGAAACATATCATATTACTAGGTTTCTTTCTGCAGTCTTCTTCCTTGTGTCCAGACCTTTTGCAGAAGTCGCAGTATATCGAGCATTTTCCTGAATGCTTCTTCTTACAGTAAGGTGCAGAGGTAGAACCTATACTTTTCCCATGATAGTTATTTCCATAATGAAATTCTTGGGTAAGTTTCTGGGCTAGGTCCTTTCTCTGATTCTCTTCTTGCGTACATACTAATTCATCAGTCAAGGTATTGGCTAATTCTACAGCTTCTTCTATGGTTTATGGTCTAGCTGCCTTGACTATATGTCTGATCTCACTAATTAATCCCCAGAGGTAACGGGAAATTAGTACGGGTTCCGGTGAAGCTAAGGTTGGCACTATTCTAGCATATTAGAAGAATATGGTAGTGTAACCCTTGCAGTCTATTCCAGTCATTCTTAGATTTAAGAACTTATTAGCAATTTATTCTTTTTCATTGGGAGGACAGAATTTCCTTTCAACCATTTCCTTAAAGTCAGTCCATTCCATATTATAAGCTCTGTCACTTCCTTTAGACTGGAGAATAGTATTCCACCATTTTAAAGCTGCATTCTTAAAAAGATTAGAAGCAAACATAATCTTATCTTCATCTGCACATTTGCTTATTTATAAGACTGCTTCTGTCTTTTCTATCCAACGTAGAGCTGCAATGGCTCCTTCATTGCCTGAGAATTCTATTGGTTTGCAAGACCAGAATTCTTTGTAAGAACAACCATAAGACATGGTTCTTCTTCTTTTTGAAATTGGTAATTGGAGTAGCGGTCCATTATTCATGCTGTGACTTGGTTCACTAGGTGTTCGTTTACTTCCACTTTTATTATTTTCTGCTTCTTTAACAGTCTTAATAATATATGGTATAACATCTCTAATTTCTTGTGCTACTATGTGTCGGATGGCACTGTTATTTATTTGGTTATCATTATTCTGGTTTTCCTGATTTTCTTCGTTATCCATCTGGATTTACAAACAATTATCAGGTATTAATATCACATAATAAGATTTAATGCAAACAACCAAACAAACAGATTGATCAAAATCATCGAGCATTGCGACATTTACTCTTTTTCATATATATTTATATCTTACAATCTAAGACTGAAATGTAACACACTATTAGTTATACGTCAATAGGTATTAGGCTATCTATTTAGTTGATTTTTTTTCTTCAACTACACACATTTATATATATATTATTACTACTATGGGTTGAACTACATCTCCCGCTCGTCATATTTCCTCACGAGCTTTTCTCCTAGTTCTTTCATCCCCTCTCCTCCTTCTATCAACTCCTCACCATATAGGCGGAGTTCCTGCACATTCTCTTCAGTCATGGGTGGTCGTGGTGCGGGTACTGGGTCAGGGTACTGTCGCAACCCCCGATCCCTTATCTGTCCCGGGAACGGGCGGACGCGAACTCAGAGTTTCGGTGGTATCAGCTTGTTAATTTGGCAGCGAAAATTACATCAGGACCGTAGTTAGGAAATGTTTATCAGAGTAAAACCACCATATTTGATATTAATAATCACATGGGTAAAACCCAAGTATCTTATTACAATACATTTATAGGGATAAACCCTATTTTATTGAATTTAAAACATCGTCTTTTAGGTAACTTTTATAGCCACATTTTTCCCAAGCCTTCAGTGCTCTCCAGCTGGCTTTTTACTAATTGGCTGTCACATTGTGTTACCTGAAACGCGTTTTAAAAATATTTGTCAGTGGGAAATACTGGTGAGTGAATCCCAGTTTAATCAAGAAACATTTTATCAATTAAAACAGTATTGAGAGCGATCACATTGTTTATTTCTACATAATTAATCATTCAGTACTGTCAATCCTGACTGGTGGGTCATATTACACATTGGCTAACTCGTTGTCCAATGGTAACGTACTGTCGTCCCGACTTACTACTCACAGTGTAGTAAATTTTGTATACAAAACCCCAACATACCGGCAGTAATTGAAGAACTACAAAGACTCAATCACTGCTTAATCACATTGTTAAGCATTTAAGGTTTTGTAAAATATTACAAAAAGTTTAACAAAAATAGGATAAACTCACATTGCTATCTTAGACTTCGCGTAAGGGTTTCCTGGGATTAATCTATAATTTATACAAATGTACATAGGTTAGTATAATAACCCTTTGAAAATATTAATGACACCCTCCCCGAGACGGTATTCCAACAACTACGTCAGGCAGAACCACGACAGTTGTTACGGAACCCTAAATCAATCGGGCAGCGTATCTATTACGAAACTAGGGTTACAATACTTACAACGGAGCAGAACCTCGCTAATTAGGGGTTATAATACTAGCTTTATAAAGCCTATATTCAGAAATTGTGATTGAGAAATGAAAACGGGACGAACTGAAATGAAATCCGATGCGTTCTATTTATAGGTGCTGAAATTGGCTCTCACGCGCCCGCGTAACATAGGGTCAGGGCCTACGCGGCCCGCGTTGACCTCTGGTCAACTTGTAGCTCGTCCGGATCACCAACTAGGCTTGACACGATGATGACACGTGTCATCACCGGGCTGCGCCACATTCTAGATCTCACGCGGCCCGCGTTAGCTAAACGGGGGTCTTACGCGGCCCACTTGAACTTAAGAAAATCAACGAAATCAGGTTTCAACCCTGATACCGCCCGCGTAAGGTTGGGGTGGGTCCTACGCGGCCCGCCTCAACTTAATAATCAAATTTTAAATTTTTATTTTTAATGCTATATTGTATTTCAGGCTCGGTTTTTCACATACGGGTGTATTTAAAGACATATTGGGACATTTTAAAATATACTAGGATGTCGGAATTTATTATGAGAGTGTCGGTTTGTTGAGGATTGTTACATCCTCCCCACCTTGTTTTAGAGCTCGTCCACGAGATCCACTGGAACAATTGCGGATATTTCCTTTGCATTTCAGATTCAAGCTCCCATGTGTACTCAGGTCCTCTTTTGGAGTCCCACTTTACTTTGACCAGAACTAATCTCTTGTGCTTGAGATTCTTGACTTTCCTGTCTTCAATCTGTAGAGGTCTTTCTACAAACTTGAGTTGTTCATTTACCTCTATATCCTTAAGAGGTACTATTAGGGATTCATCAGCTAAGCATTTCTTGAGATTAGATACATGAAACACATCATGTATTCCTGCCATCTCCTCTGGCAGTTGTAGCTGATAAGTTACAGGTCCTATTCTTCTAATAATCTCAAAAGGTCCAATATACCTGGGACTTAGCTTTCCTCGTTTGATGAATCTTACTACTCCTTTCCAAGGAGAGACCTTTAATAATACTTTGTCTCCTACTTGGAATTCCAATGGTTTGCGTCGATTATCAGCATAACTCTTCTGTCGATCACGTGCTGCTTTCAATCGTTCCTTGACTTGAATAATTTTGTTGGTTGTTTATTGCACTATCTCAGGTCCAGATAGTTGCTTTTCCCCAATTTCTGCCCAACAGACTAGGGTTCGGCACTTTCGTCCATACAGTGCTTCGAATGGTGCAGCATTGATACTTGTGTGATAACTATTATTATAAGAAAATTCTATTAAAGGTAAGTGATCGTCCCAATTACCTCCAAAATCAATCACACATGCTCTAAGCATGTCCTCCATTATCTGAATTGTCCTTTCACTTTGTCCGTCCGTTTGAGGATGATAAGTTGTGCTTAGATTCAACTTGGTTCCCATGGCTTTTTGGAAACTTGACCAAAAATGAGAGGTAAATCGACTATCCCTATCAGAAACAATTGATAAAAGAATTCCATGTAAAGAAACAATTTCATTTACATATAATTTAGCTAGCTGTTCCATGCTGAAAGTTTCATTCATTGGTAGGAAATGAGCTGACTTGGTTAGCCTATCTACAATCACCCAGATTGTATCATTTCCTTTCTTCGTTTTGGGTAATTTAGTAACAAAATCCATTGTTATCAATTCCCATTTCCACACTGGCATTTCTAATTGTTGTAGAAATCCTAAGGGTTTCTGGTGTTCAGCTTTGACTTGTGAACAAGTTAAACATTTAGAAACATAGGCTGCTATGTCCTTTTTCATTCCTATCCACCAGAAATTCTTTCTTAAATCTTGATACATCTTATCATTTCCTGGATGCATCGTATATTTGGACTTATGGGCTTCTTCTAATATACGATGATGTAGGTTTCCTAATTTAGGTATCCACATTCTCTTCTTATGGAATCTCCAAATTCCATCTGTTCCTTGTTCTAATTCCTTAATCAAACCCTTCAATTTTTCAGTATCATCCTTGATTACTGATTTCGGTGCTTCTCTTATCTGATTATTTAAATCTACTTGCAGATTTAATTTAAGAGAACGTACCCTTTTTGGCTTTTCATGATACTTTCGGCTTAAAGCATCTGCCACTACATTTGCTTTTCCTTCATGATACTGGATATCACAATCATAATCACTAAGCATTTCCATCCAGCGTCTTTGTCTCATATTCAACTCCTTTTGCTTGAAAACATACCTTAAACTCTTATGATCGGTGAATATAGTAAATTTACTATCGTAAAGGTAATGTCTCCAAATCTTAAGAGCAAAAATTATAGCTCCTAACTCTAAATCATGGGTTGAATAATTCTCTTCATGATTCTTAAGTTGTCTATATGCATAAGCTATAACCTTTTGGCGTTGCATCAACACGCATCCATAACCTAATTTAGAAGCGTCACAATAGACTATAAAGTCTTCAGTTTCTTCTGGTAACGCTAATATGGGTGTATGGGTTAATCTTTGCTTAAGGATGCTAAAGGCTTCTTCTTGTTTTGGTCCCCATTCAAACTTAACAGATTTACAGGTTAGCTTAGTTAAGGGAATAGCTATTCTAGAAAAATCTTGAATAAATCTTCTATAATAACCGGCCAATCCTAAGAAACTTCTAACCTCGGTTGGTGATTCAGGGGTTTTCCATTTAGTAATTGCCTCGATCTTTGTTGGATCCACATGAATTCCTTCATGATTTACTAGGTGTCCGAGAAATTGTACCTGTTCTAACCAAAATTCGCACTTAGAAAATTTAGCGTAAAGCTTTTCCTTTCTTAATAGACTTAAAAGTGCATGCAAATGCTTTGCATGATCCTCTTTATTCTTAGAATAAATTAGAATATCATCTATGAAGACAATTATGAATTTATCCAAATATGGCTTACATATTCGGTTCATCATGTCCATAAATGCAGCTGGGGCAATGGTTAAACCAAATGGCATGACAGTAAATTCTTAATGGTCATACCTTGTTCTGAATGCGGTTTTAGGAATATCCTCTTCCTGTACCTTTAATTGATGATATCCTGACCTTAAATCGATTTTAGAGAAAAATCGAGCTCCTTGTAGTTGATCAAACAGATCATCGATCCTCGGTAATGGGTACCGATTCTTAATCGTAACCTTGTTTAATTCACGGTAGTCAATGCACATACGCATTGATCCGTCCTTCTTTTTAACAAACAGTATCGGCGCTCCCCATGGCGATGAACTTGGTTGTATAAATCCTATCTCTAATAATTCGTCTAATTGTTTCTTTAATTCCTGCATTTCGGCGGGTGCCAAACGGTAAGGTGCTTTGGAAATCGGTGCTGTTCCTGGTATTAAGTGGATTCTGAATTCAACTTCTCTATCTGGAGGTTGCCCTGGCAATTCTTCTGGAAATACATCTGAAAACTGAGATACTACTGGAATATCTTTTAGTTCTTTTCCTTTAGTGTTAGTGATTATAGAAATCAAATACACTAATGATCCTTTTCTTATATAACTTGCAGTTTTCATCACAGAGATGAATTTTGTAGATCTAGATGGTTTAGCTCCTTTAATTGTGATCTTTTCACCTTTTGGTGAATTTACTTGAATTGACTTTTGATCAAATAAAATACTGGCTTTATTGGTTATTAACCAATCCATTCCTAATACAACATCAAATCCTGCCAGATTCATGGGATAAAGATTTGCAATAAATTTCTGATTTAAAATCTCTATTCTTGCTCCCTGCAAGATTTCAGAAATCCTAACGGTTTCTCCATTAGCTATCTCTACTAAGTATTCTTGTGGTAGTTTAGTTAATGACTGATTTAGAAATTTGCAAAATGATGTATTAATAAAACTTTGGTTTGCACCAGAGTCAAATAATACTTTAGCAAAGACATCATTAACTAAAAACGTACCAGCTATGACATCTGGAATCATCTTGGCTTCATCTGCAGTCAGAACAAATGCTCTAGCATTTTGAGTATTCTTGTTGTTTGTAGCTGGAGCTAATTTCGGGCAATTAGGCTTGATATGACCTTGTTCTCCGCAGTTGTAACATATCATGTTATTAGCTTTCTTCCTGCAATCTTCTTCCTTGTGTCCCGATATTTTGCAAAAGTTACAGTATATGGAGCATCTTCCTGAATGCTTTCTTTTGCAATTCTTACAGTAAGGTGCAGAGGTAGAACCTACATGTAGGATCGGTTTGTGACCCAAACGAGTCGTTCAGAAGAGATTTTATCAGTTTCAGATGCGGAAAATAAGAAACTGACTTTGAAACAGCTTGAATATCACTTTAATCCTCTTGTGTATTGATTTAACAGAGATTACAATCACAAGGAATACCGGCAGCACCTCGGTATCAATCCCTAGTCTCTGGTCTGTCCGCTTCAAATGAAAGATCATGACACATATATATAGGTGATGCTAGACCGCTTGAAAGACACATACACTTTCAAGCGGTTACAAGTTCAAGCGGTCAAACAACAAACATTTCAAGCGAACCACTAAACTCTCGTTTCAAGCGAACTGTCAACATTCTGTTTTGTGTAAAAGTATAATGATGATGTCACTTGTGATGTCATATATGTGATGTCACTTGTGATGTCATATATGTGATGTCACATATATGATGTCATGCTTGTTCAGATCCGCAACGCAACTGAAACTTGATATAAGATGAAGTCGACAGATGAATGCACCAACAGACTCCCCCTCAGATGTTGACGAGTCTTAAGTGTCAAGTCTTCAACGTCTTCAGTCCTTATCAGTCTCTGGGCTTCCCGAACTTCTATTCTAATCCAAAACTCGAACGAAGATGAAGTCGACAGACAACTGCACCAACAGACTCCCCCTTGAATGTTGACGGAATCTTCAGTGAGAGTCTTCATCATGACGACTCTTCAATCTTGATCGGTCTCCTTTCTTTATAAGCATGTACCAGGATTTTCTCTTTGGCTCTAACCTCGTCAGACTCCCCCTCTTATCATGATGGGATCGCTATCTGGAATTAGCTATCGCCTTGAGATTGCATCCTGGCTTTAACTCTGTTCAGTTCATCTCCTGCACAAATTTTCTCACCACCACATAAGTTTTCACTTAAATCAATAAGAAAAACTTACTAGTAATAGTTACATCAAGTTCAAATTAATGATCTCGATTAACTAATCAAACTTTTCTTTCTCAAAACAAATTTCTTCTGTTAAACTCACACTCCCAAACCTGTTCATCCTGTTCAGCACTTGAAATTTTAAAAATCAGCTATCCAACATCAGTTGTCAAAATTCTTTTTAGATTTTTGATGTAAAAGACATGAAATAAAAAAATATTTACAGACACTATTTTTGTGAGTTTGTGAAAGAGGATCATATCAGTTTATGTGACCAATCACTAGCACCGTTAAGCTTTAAACATTTTCAGTTCTAAACGATTCACGTTGATTGACGATATTGTTGTCCACATAAACTCAATCTAAAAACTTTCGAAATGCTTACCGATACGTTAAAGTATATTAATTCCGCACTAAGTTCTTATGGACCCCACAATCTCAGCATATCCCCTCATCATGCAATACACTAACTCAAGTAATGCCTTTAAACTTTTATCGACTGTGAATTGTGCGAAAATAAAGTAGAATGTTTAAACATTAACAATCAGGTCGATACTTCCGTATACGCAGAGAAAGTCCAATGTTTAAACAAAATAAGAAAAATAAAACAAATTGAAGATGTTTAGGCTTTAACCACCAGGTCGATACTTCCGTATACGCAGAGGTGATCCAAAACTTAAACGAAACACCAAAGAAAATAAAGCAGAACGTTTAGGCAATAACATCCAGGTCGATACTCACGTATACGCAGAGGATGTCCAATGCTTAAACAAAATAAAGAAATAAGACAAGTTTAAATCTTTGCAAAATGAAATGCACAATCACAACGACTTTATAGCAAAGTTGTGAAAGTTCACAAACTTAACAAGTTTTATGTTTTTCAACATTCAGCGATTACTGAGTAGGCACACAATCAAGAAGGACAAAACTAAGTACTATGCTTTTGACCATGTTTCCCACTAGAACTAGGCTTTTTCATTTAAGTTTGTATCGTTATCGCAAATCTACTAGTCTAGCTGAGCCTATCGTCACATCTTTAGTGAGACCGTTTATCACATTTTGACTTTCCATTTCTTTAGCATGCAGTGACAGTCTAACTGATCTACTATCATTTCCTCTTTTTCACAACAAAACTCATTTTGGCATTTTCAATGTTTTTGGCATTTTCAAATTTTTTAATTTTTTTTAAAAAATTTTTCTCCCCCTAAAATCAAAATATATCTCAATTTTGATTTTCTGGGAAAATTTGAAAATGAACTGTACAAAGTAAATGAAAACATGATGAGAATTACTTCAATTCTCCATTCACTTGGCTTGAACAATCAGAACTTCCCCTGACAACAAAACATTTTCCCATGGTGATTTCAAAACACTTAAGTTTGTTTTAATCAAAATGGTTTTTCCGGAAAATTAGTTTTGTAAGTCATTTCTCAAACATGAGGTTTCATCACCTTGTTCTTTCAACCATTTATAAAAACTAACATTTGTAAGATCAATCCACAAACATCACTTGTAGAAAATCAAGTACAGTTTAATGTCCCTGATTTACCACTTTTAAATCGAAATCACTTTCGTGAATTTCTCAAGAAATATGCCGATTCATGTTCCACGCTTACCAACCTGGGAACTCCGGCAAGTTAGGTTTTTCATTTAAACAGATTCACCCAAGCCTGACGGTCCTTGGGTGATTTTGAATTCTTGTTCAACAATGGTGGAAAATTTGCATCATCCATTGTTAGACCAGAATTCTCATTTTTTACCTCAACACATGGCTCTTCTGGTTTTACCATACCAGATTCATTGCCTGAATGTGGCTTGTCTGACTTTGATGAGCCAGATTCATCGCCGACATGTGGCTCCTTTGTTTCCACAGAAACAGATTCATCGCCAGGAAGTGAATCCTCCACTTTCTTTGATTTCCCTTTCGTCCTCAGATTTGTATCTGATGAATCTGTTTTGCTTGATTTGTCATTCTTTGGAGAGCAAGACGATTTATCAGAACTTTTATCTGTTTTACCAGTTGTATCCGAGGACAAAATCCTTTCGAGATACTCTCTCGCTTTCTTCCTCTTCTTCCTCAGTCTGTCTTTTTGCCCCTTTGAAAGCTTCACTTTCTTTTCTTGAACTTTAGGTTCTTGAACCTTCTGTTCTTTGGGCTTGACATTGACTGGTTTTTTCACCTGCTTCTGAGATTCAGCCCTCAATCTTCTCATTGATCTCATTGAGCAATCTCTAGCAATATGGCCGATGATGTTGCAGTTAAAGCATCTCCTTGACTCAAACCTCCAACTCTGGCAGTTAACAGCAATATGTCCTTGACAACCGCATCTGTAACACACTCTGTTATCGTACCAATCACCATTTTTAGTCCAAACATTTAGATCAAAGCACTGTTTGGCTTGGTGATAATCTTTGCTCCTCTTGTTTGCTGGATTTGGCTTTTGAGCACTGTGGTCCGACCTTGTCACACCCCGATTTCCACGTGTCACCGGTGGGCCCGGTGGGGAGTATCGTGACGTGGTTGGCAACATAATAGTCAAACAACACAATATTTAATATGCACAGCGGAAGCAAATTGTAAGATATAATTCAACCGAATATAATATTGTAATATCAAATATCACAACTGTCGATTGTTTATCCACAGACGGATCGTAAAATAAAATGGAAACAATAGTTCAACAGACTTTAGGCATCTTAAGCTTGCGAGACTTTTAGTGATGCTAAGGAGAAATCCCAGCCAATTACGCTTAGTACCTGCATTTAATCTTTTTGGGAAAATACGTCAGTTTACACTGGTAAATACAATCAACTGACTCATTTTAAAAATGATTGAAAATTTATTTGGATGCACGTGGCATAAACATTTTATTTAACTTGGGAGAATTATTTAAATATATAATCTTGTGAACGAATTACATGTTCCTTGTGCGTTCAGTAGCCCGGATCGTGTCCGGGTTAAAGATCAATAGACACACCACATTATTCTTTTGTGCACTGACGGGTGTACGCCTACACCCCGCGCTTAAGTCGTGGCCATTTCGTAAAATGATGCCAAGGATATCCGGGACATGGTCATTAACCCCCCAAAGACTTTAAGTAACAAGACTGTTTAAACGAGCCGATCAAATTATTCAATTAACCACCCAACGATGGAAGATTTGATGCCCGATCAAGCGGTATTCTATATACCGTAACCCAAGCCCGTATAGGGAAAATAAGTTAAAAGTACTTACCTGAGCAATGTAATAATCACAATAAGCAAATGCAAGTAGCTTTTACTGGTACTCCTAATCTGGAACGAAGGTTTATAATAACCTATTAGAATCCTAACGGGTCTTTAATTAAGCTTAAGCTTAGACCAGTTAGTTTCAAAGATACGGTTCGTACGCACGATTAAGCGATGACCGGATAGAATGTGTTTTAGACCTGACAAGTTCAGAGACTTGCTTACTATGGGTATTTCATACACATTCTGGATTTTGAGATAAAACCGATAAGGTTTGACCCGTTTAGGCTAGTTTATGTAAACTAGTTACATAAACCGAACCGAACGCGTAATAAGCGTAACGGGTATACATATGAGCCATTTACAGGTTTCCTAAGTTAATATGCTTCAAATATGTTGTGACATCAGTAAGATGCCTTGTATTATGCCCGAAATGAATTTAGACACAAATTATGCCCCGTAGGGGTAGTTTGGTCATTTATAAGGTGGTAAAAGAGTTTAAGTAGTATCCTGAGTTACAGGTCTGATGTAATCAGCAAGGATAATCAATTTTCTAAGTTATATCAGTAGGGTATAGTATATATGTGAAATTTATCAATTATAACCAAACTATGCACCGTAGGGGCATTTTGGTAATTTCACATAAGCCGTAAAGCTCCAAACTGAAGTCTGAGTTAAACAACTTTTGCTTAATGTTAAAATATTATAATTTGCCTCAAATATCAGTAGGTATCACCCTTTGTATGTTTAAAATAGTTTTAGTACATACTATGCGTTAAAAACGCTTAAAAAGGCGATTAGAAGCCGTTTCCGGGTTTTATATAGAAATCTGATATTTTTATTATTCCAGAGGGTTTAAAATAATTTATTTATCATTTAGAATTAGTAGCAAAATGTTTGGAGTCGTTTAGATATGTAAAACTCATTTTATGGCCCGTAAGGGCAAAACCGACAATTACCGGATTAAGCCTACGACTATGAGTTATGCTCAGCCTAAAATTAATTAAAAATCTTCAAAAATCCCAAAATAATATATTACATCAGTGGGTAATAAGTTTGATATCAAAAAGTAGGCTTAACTAGACTATACGCTAATTACGCCATTTAATTAACATAAAGCTTTCATTTTGCGCTAATGAGCATAACTCTCAATCTACACCACCAATTGATCTCAAATTTTGGGTACAAGTATATATATCAGTAACAAAGGTTTCTACTCTTTAACATTTTCAAAAATCACGTTTTAAGGTGAAAAGGGCATAATGGTCAACATATGAGCAATTAACGGAATCATGCGTATTAATCGGTTAACTAATGAACCATGGTGTATAATCACAGAGGGTTATACTAGCATGTAACCTGGTCCAAATGAAGCTCTAAGGTATTTCTAAAACATACCAAAACGGGTCAGAACTGAAGTCAAAGCTTTGCGACTTTCGGTTCCGAACCGGGTCTAAACAGGAAATTGTCGGGTTGAACATGTTTAGACATGTTCTTACATTCATTACCAAGTTATATTAATGATCAAACAGGTTGTATGTGTTCTACATTGCTAATTATGCAAAAATTAGAATTTAAGTATCCTGTTGACTTTTTCTTAACAAGTTTGACCCGACATTTGACCTAGTTAGAGTGGGAATCAGGGGGAACCCTTTTGACGGTTTATTACCCACATAATTACCAACTTATAACTACTTTTGATTCGACTAATCACTGGACCATTAGTGATTAATCTTAAAGTCAACCGTTAATTACGACGGTTTGACTTTTAAGCTATAACTAAGCTAAAACTTAATTAAGAAAGGTTAAGTAAACTTACAAGAGTCCTATGCACGAATAATGACCACTTGAGTCTTCTTTGGAGCTCCAAGAATGATCAGAAGTGCAAGAGAAGGTGTGAAGAACTTGGTTGCAACTTCATGGCTTTATATAGTGGTTTAATCACCACAAAATGTTGACACACAAGTCTACCACTGACCATAACTCACTAACAAGTGTCCCTAAGTGTTTAGGGGGTGCCTAGGGGTCGCCCAAGATGAAGAAATTCGGTTAAAGGTCGAGCAGAAAGCAAAAGGTAGGCAAAAACCCAAAGAACTCGGATCAGAAGGACCCTCGCGTGGCGCGAAGGCCCCCCCCCCCCCTGGGGCTTCGCGTGGCGCGAGGCCTCATCTGATAATATCTTCAACTTTTGATTTTTGTGTTATGGTCCTTAGCTCTTCAGACTTTGTTTAGACTTCATTTTCTTGCATTATGAGCCCTCCAAATTGATGTTTAGGGGCTTCAAGACATATACCCAATTTGTTAAGTCCCCGGTTAACTTTATTGTTACCCGAAAAGTCCTAACTTTCAACGTTGACGCTTTAACCCTTCGCACACGAATTTGATCATAACTTTCTGATACGATAACGAAAATTTACGAAATTTATATCGTGCATTCTAGTGAGCATAATTAACCGTTACAAAGCTTCGGGTTTGTCAAAAGGTCACTCAAAGGTATAACTTAAACATGTTGACACATTTAACCCCTGTAGTTTGAAATCTCTCACTTTTAGCTTCGTATGATCCATGATTTATTTGTTTGAAGGTATGAGCATCATGTAGGGTTAATGTACAGTATATTTATTCACTGTTGACATTTAGAATACGTATATTCACATACTTTCCATGATTGTCAACTTTAGTCCTTCTAGAACATTCTTTCACACGTTCAAACATATGACACGTGTCAACACTTTATAGGACGTGAATTTTCGAGGTGTTACATCCTCACCCCCTTAAAATAAATCTCGACCCTGAGATTTACTAAAATAAATAAGGGTACTTTTCTTTCATTGTGGATTCAATCTCCCACGTGTATTCGGGACCTCTACGGGCATCCCATTTGACCTTTACTATAGGTACATGCTTCCTTCGAAGCTTCTTAACCTGTGGATCTTCAATCGACAATGGTTTTTCCACAAATTTCAAGCTCTCATCTATATGCACATCTGTGTGTGGTATAACCAGTGATTCGTCAGCGAAACACTTCTTCAGATTGCAGATGTGGAATACATTATGAATACCATTGAGCTCTTCAGGTAAGTTTAGCTTATAGGCAACTGACTCGACACGTTCGATAACCTCGAAAGGTCCTATGTATCTCGGGCTTAACTTGCCTTTCTTACCAAATCGCATCACCCCCTTCCAGGGTGATACTTTAAGCAACACTTTGTCACCTACTTCGAAGTGAAAAGCTTTATGCTTTGGATCTGTGTAACTCTTCTGCCTATCCTGGGAAGCTTTGAGACGGTCACGAATCTGGACAATCTTGTCCGTCGTTTCAAAGACTATCTCTGGTCCTGATAATTGGACATCTCCAACTTCCGCCCAACAAACTGGCGTTCTACACTTTCTACCGTATAATGCCTCAAAAGGCGCAGCCTTAATGCTGGTGTGGTAGCTATTGTTGTAGGAGAACTCAATCAATGGTAGGTGGTTATCCCAACTACCACCCAAATCGATCACACATGCACGTAGCATGTCTTCCAAAGTTTGAATAGTACGCTCACTCTGACCGTCTGTCTGAGGATGGTAAGCCGTACTAAAATTCAAACGCGTGCCCAAAGATTGCTGGAAACTCTTCCAAAAATGTGACGTGTATCTAGTATCTCGATCAGAGATAATAGACACAGGTATGCCATGTAAGGCTACAGTCTTATCAACGTACAACTGGGCTAACATGTCGGAGCTATAAGTCTCCTTGATGGGTAAGAAATGTGCTGACTTAGTCAGTCTATCAACTATAACCCATATTGTATCATTTCCTTTCCTTGTCTTGGGTAACTTGGTGATAAAATCCATAGTTACCATTTCCCACTTCCACGTAGGAAGTTCAGGCTGTTGTAGCAAGCCTGACGGCTTTTGATGTTCTGCTTTGACTTGCGCACAAGTCAAGCACTTAGCTACATAGGCAGCTACAGACTTTTTCAAGCCTATCCACCAATAATTTGCCCTTAGATCCTGGTACATCTTATCAGCTCCAGGATGAACGGAGTATTTGGAACTATGGGCTTCCTGGAGGATGACATCTCGAAGTCCTCCATAAATTGGAACCCATATTCGTCCATTTAATCTTAGAATTCCGTCCTTGCTAAGAGTTAACTGCTCCTCAGTTACCCCTAGCTTTTCGTTAGGATAGATAGCTTCCAACACAGCTTCCTTCTGAGCAGCTAACAACCTTTCAGTTAAACTGTTCTTTATCTCCATGCGCTTGGCATTGATTCGGATGGGTTTCACCCTCTCCTTTCGACTCAAGGCATCAGCGACTACATTCGCCTTGCCGGGATGATATCTGATTTCACAATCATAATCATTTAAAGTCTCCATCCACCGGCGTTGCCTCATGTTTAAATCCTTCTGATTAAACAGATGTTGTAGGCTCTTGTGATCAGAATAGATCACACACTTGATACCATACCAATAATGCCTCCACAGTTTTAGTGCAAATACAACGGCACCCAACTCCAAGTCATGGGTGGTGTAATTCTTTTCGTGCACCTTTAACTGCCTTGAAGCATAGGCAATAACCTTGCCTTTCTGCATAAGCACACACCCCATGCCAGTGTGAGATGCATCACAATAAACCACAAAATCTTCTATTCCATCTGGCAATGTCAAAACAGGAGTGTTGCTCAACTTCTGCTTTAGGATATCAAAGGACTCTTGCTGCTTAGGGCCCCAAACGAACTTTACTTTCTTCTTTGTCAGGGAAGTTAGGGGCGCAGCAATCCTTGAAAAATTTTCAATGAAACACCTATAATATCCTGCCAATCCCAGGAAGCTACGAATATCTGTAGGCATCTTTGGCTCTTGCCAGTTCATAACTGCTTCAACCTTAGCGGGATCCACTTGGATACCACGCTCACTCACCACATGTCCAAGGAATTGGACTTCTCGTAGCCAGAATTCACACTTAGAGAATTTGGCATAAAGTTTCTCACGATGCAGGAGTTTGAGAATACAGCGAAGGTGTTTCTCATGGTCAGCTTGGTTCTTCGAATAGATAAGAATGTCGTCGATGAAAACGATGACGAATTTATCTAAGTACGGCTTGCAAACGCGATTCATGAGATCCATGAACGCGGCTGGTGCATTAGTGAGCCCAAAAGGCATCACTAGGAACTCGTAATGACCATAACGAGTCCTAAATGCAGTTTTATGTACGTCTTCATCTCTAACCTTCAGTTGGTGGTAGCCTGACCTTAAGTAAATCTTTGAGAAATAACTTGCCCCTTGCAGCTGATCGAACAGATCATCGATTCTGGGCAATGGGTATCTATTCTTGATCATGACCTTATTAAGCTCACGATAATCGATGCACAGACGCATCGATCCATCCTTCTTCTTGACAAACAAAACCGGTGCTCCCCAAGGAGACGAACTAGGTTTTATGAAACCTTTAGCTAGCAATTCATCCAGTTGTGTCCTCAACTCTTTCATTTCCGTTGGAGCTAACCTGTAAGGTGCTCTAGCAACAGGTGCTGCTCCAGGGATGATATCAATTCTGAATTCCACTTGCCTATCTGGTGGTAAGCCAGGTAGATCTTCAGGAAACATTTCGGGGTATTCAGAAATGACAGGGATGTCTTCTATCTTTGGTTTAGGCTCATCAATAATCACTTGTGCCATGTAGATGACACAGCCCTTCTTTAAACATTTTGAAGCCTTGAGCATAGTCACTTGCTCAGGCAGCCCATACTGGGTATCTCCCCGAATGGTAAGTGATTCACCAGACGGAGTCTTTATTACCACTTGTTTCTTGTTGCAGACAATTTGGGCCTGGTTATGAGATAACCAGTCGATACCCAAAACTATGTCAAAACCGGCCAACTTAAAGGGAAGTAGAGACAGAGGAAAAGAGTGGTTCTTAATGGATATAACACATCCATCTAACACAGTAGAGACGGTTTCTAGTGTGCCATCTGCTAACTCCACCTCATAATTCACACTTAAGGTTTTGACAGGTAATTTCAACAATTCACAAAACTTATTATCTACGAAAGACTTATCAGCGCCCGAATCAAAAAGTACTCTAGCATAGACATCATTTACAAGGAAGGTACCTGTAATAACGCTGTCGTCTAGAACCGCTTCCTTTGCGTCCATTCTGAAGACCCTAGCATTGGTCTTCTTGGCCTCTTCAGGCTTCTTGGCGTATTTAGGGCAGTTGGTTTTAATGTGCCCCTTTTCATTGCAACTGTAGCAAGTTGCATCCTTCAGCTTTTTGCAATCCAAGGTTTTGTGGTCCTTGGGCTTGCATATACCACAAGCATAGGTTTTTGACTGAGTTTGTGAGTTCGACTCGAGTCTGCACTTTCCAAAGTGTTGTTTCTTGCAAATTTTGCACTTGGGCTTCTCACCAGAATGATGCCCATCTTTCCTTGACTCAGATCCTTTCTTATTGTCACCGTTCCCACGGTGCTTCTTGTTCGACCTCCGTGAACTATCATCTTCACGTTTTCTCTTCTCAGCCTCCTTATTCCTCAGCGATCTTTGCCTGACCGCATCCAAGGTGAGGGACAAGGATATGTCAGCTACCGATCTAAAAGTAGCTGGCCGAGAAGCCTTCACGCTTGCCATGATTTCCGGGGCTAAACCACCGATAAAACGAGCGATTCTTTTTGGTTCTGGGGTTACCAGATACGGAACCAACCGGGACATTGTGTTGAAGCTCGTGAGGTAAGCTTGACAGTCAAGGTTTGTCATAACCAATGATAGAAAATCAGACTCTATCTTCTCAACCTCATGCTGGGGGCAGTAATTTTCCCTGATGAGGGCAACGAATTGTTCCCAAGACATATTGTACAATGGGATTTTCCCGGTGGCTTGAATTAGTGATCTCCACCAGGCTAAAGCTTCGCCCTTAAAAGATTGCGACACAAACTTGACTACATCCCTCTCAGCGCATCCGCTGATATCCACAACCGTGTCCATCTCATCCAGCCACGTCATACAGTCAATGGCTCCTTTCTCCCCAGTGAAATCCCGGGGTTTGCAGGAAACAAAATATTTATAAGAGCAACCCTTGTCACGGGGTCCTTGGTTTAGTACAACCTGCTGAGATGGAGCACTGTGGTGGTTCGAGGAGTGTCGATCATCATCTTTCTTCGGTTCGTCCTTCTTGGACGGTGGCTTTGAAGGCTGTGTAGATAGGGTCCTACTACGAGTCCCACTATACTCTTCGTACTGCCGTTCCAATGCCTTTGTAACAGCGTCGTCTACCAACGCTTTTAATTCAGCACCCGTTAAATTAATCCGGGCGTTATCAATATTCTCCACTGGATGGCTATTAATTTCATCTGAGTTAGCCATTTTAATTGAACTGTTACAGAAAACAAGGACAATAGCTTATTTGGGAGTTTATTATGGAATTGCCCCTTAGGGTAATTCATTAACCATGGTAACAGAGACCATATTTGGTTAATTTATTAATCATATTTATTTAGGATTTCTATTACAATTTATCCTAATTAAAAAACAATAACAGTTTTATTTGTGGCACAAAAGGCCTAGTCACAAGGACATTTTAATTTATAAGCTATGATTTCAGAGAATCAAAACATAAAGGTATACTGGCACAATAGGCCTAGTCACAAGGACATTTATAAATTATAAGCTATGATTTCAGAGAATCAAAGCATGAAGGTTTGAACCTAGTTCATTACCTTTATCTGACAGGGAGTCATTGCTACCACTGTCTTTTGGCTCATGTGGAAATGAGCAGGGCCCGTAGGCACTATATTACCACGTATGGTAAAAATATGATCATCTCAATTGATGATCTAAACCCATGATTCAGAGATCATTAAATTGGGTTAGGAATCTGTGGAAAGATCCTTATATAAAAATGACGTGTGTGATTTTAACGAATCACGTCTGCCAGGAGCGTTAACATGTTTACAGATGTTAACAGGGATTTGAATCTTTTAAACAGGTCTTACCATCTTGGCCCGGTCTTATAATGACCCGAAGGCTAGGTTTCACATTTTAAGATTCTTATTCAATATTTAAATAGGCAGATTATTATCAAAAAGGAATGATTTTGATTTATTTATTTCATGTAATATATTTATGCATATAATGGCAAAATAAAATTTATAAACATAACATTCCTTTAATTTATTAAAAGGTTACACGTCGCCCTAAACGGGACTTTTTAAATAAACAAACTTACCCACACAGGGGCTTAAACAAGGACTTACCCACGCAGGTTAACAAGGAATTACCCACGCAGGGGCTTAACAACAAACATCATAATAGTCCACGCAGGGACTTACATAAATAACATAATAGTCCACGCAGGGACTTAAACAATAACATACCCTCGTAGGGGTTTACAGAAAGATAGACCCACGCAGGGGTCAAAAACAAACAAGCATGCCCACGTAGGGGTTTATACAGCAAGACTGGCCCACGCAGGGGCTTAACAACAATTGGAAGGATTTAGTGGTCCTTCTTGCTCTTCCCTTTGATCAAGCTTGTCAATCCTTGGAAGAAGCTTTGTCTCTCCCTGCGGTCGCGGTGAAAGTCTTGCTCAACCTGATCCAGTCTCTGAAGTATTTCCTCCCGCTCTGGGGGAGAAAATCGTGGCGGCTGTGATTGCGTCCGTATAATAGGTCTGGCAGGTATCTGGTACCCATGAGTTGGGTACCCTACTCCCCATGGGTCTCCATAGGGTCCTTGGGTGTTATTGTTAGCCGCTACCAAGTATGGGTCGGCTTCTACGTAGTTGTTGTTGGTGTGCACTGGCTGTTCCCGTGTATGCCGGAATTGGGTTATCAAAACCCATAGGCGGTGGTTGTGGTGCAACTGGGTGTGAAGGTCCACCCATTTGTGGGTCCTCCTGAAGTGGCGGGTAATGGTTGCCACTTGATTGGCGTGGAGAACTAAAATGAAAGTCTCCCGCTCGTGCAGACATACGCGCTCCGGTTCTCCGACGCCTTGGCGGTTGCGGAGGTGCCGGTTGAACTGGTGGTGGTGGAGGCGGTGGCGTGACTGCCACAAATCTTGAATCCACAGAATGATCCTGCGGCTGCTGTTGCTGCTGCTGAGGCGGTGAATGGCGAGGAGGTGTATAATACCATTCGTGCCGGGTAAACATAGCTTGAAAGCTGTCTGGACCACCGTAGGGCGATCCGTGGAAAGAAGATCCATCCGAAATCTCGATGGGATGGTCGGTGTACCGCTTGCTGGCTCGACGGGATCCGTGTCCTCGTCCATGTCCATAGCGTTGTCTCCCGAGAAGTGGTCCTCCGGTCCCAATGGGTTAAAACCCACTGGTTCTTGTATAAAATTTGCCGGGTTAAACCGGCCACTTAAAACAAGTGTAGGGTCACCAAAAGAATTGTGCGATAAGGATCGCTGTAGAGGTATGTAGGAGGGTTGAGGGTTGTCGGGCTCATTTTCTGAATGTGGCCCATATGAGTTATTAATAGGAGGTGTTGAACTGTGTGAGACCGACCGTCTAGCCGGCTCGAAAAGGTTCCTCCGGTTCTGCCGAGGATCGTCACTCTCGGTAGTAGAAGGAGCTCGCATATGCGAAGGTCCTGCCTCGTTGTCATTGGGGGCGGTGATTGGCCCCTTTCCTCGTCCTCTCCTTCGGAAGAATCTTGGCGGCATTTTTAAACCTGTCAATACAACATGAGATAACAACAACAATATATATAAAATAAAGGACAAAACAAAAAAACCAAACAAGGTAGAATTTGTCCTATGTTATTTGTCTAGACTCGAAAGTTTAGATATGTGCAATTGTGTTATTGAGATTAAACACAAAAGGCTAGTGTTTAATTCACTCAATGTTGGCTCTGATACCAACCTGTCACACCCCGATTTCCACGTGTCACCGGTGGGCCCGGTGGGGAGTATCGTGACGTGGTTGGCAACATAATAGTCAAACAACACAATATTTAATATGCACAGCGGAAGAAAATTGTAAGATATAATTCAACCGAATATAATATTGTAATATCAAATATCACAACTGTCGATTGTTTATCCACAGACGGATCGTAAAATAAAATGGAAACAATAGTTCAACAGACTTTAGGCATCTTAAGCTTGCGAGACTTTTAGTGATGCTAAGGAGAAATCCCAGCCAATTACGCTTAGTACCTGCATTTAATCTTTTCGGGAAAATACGTCAGTTTACACTGGTAAATACAATCAACTTACTCATTTTAAAAATGATTGAAAATTTATTTGGATGCACGTGGCATAAACATTTTATTTAACTTGGGAGAATTATTTAAATATATAATCTTGTGAACGAATTACATGTTCCTTGTGCGTTCAGTAGCCCGGATCGTGTCCGGGTTAAAGATCAATAGATACACCACATTATTCTTTTGTGCACTGACGGGTGTACGCCTACACCCCGCGCTTAAGTCGTGGCCATTTCGTAAAATGATGCCAAGGATATCCGGGACATGGTCATTAACCCCCTAAAGGCTTTAAGTAACAAGACTGTTTAAACGAGCCGATCAAATTATTTAATTAACCACCCAACGATGGAAGATTTGATGCCCGATCAAGCGGTATTCTATATACCGTAACCCAAGCCCGTATAGGGAAAATAAGTTAAAAGTATTTACCTGAGCAATGTAATAATCACAATAAGCAAATGCAAGTAGCTTTTACTGGTACTCCTAATCTGGAACGAAGGTTTATAATAACCTCTTAGAATCCTAACGGGTCTTTAATTAAGCTTAAGCTTAGACCGGTTAGTTTCAAAGATACGGTTCGTACGCACGATTAAGCGATGACTGGATAGAATGTGTTTTAGACCTGACAAGTTCAGAGACTTGCTTACTATGGGTATTTCATACACATTCTGGATTTTGAGATAAAACCGATAACGTTTGACCCGTTTAGGCTAGTTTATGTAAACTAGTTACATAAACCGAACTGAACGCGTAATAAGCGTAACGGGTATACATATGAGCCATTTATAGGTTTCCTAAGTTAATATGCTTCAAATATGTTGTGACATCAGTAAGATGCCTTGTATTATGCCCGAAATGAATTTAGACACAAATTATGCCCCGTAGGGGTAGTTTGGTCATTTATAAGGTGGTAAAAGAGTTTAAGTAGTATCCTGAGTTACAGGTCTGATGTAATCAGCAAGGATAATCAATTTTCTAAGTTATATCAGTAGGGTATAGTATATATGTGAAATTTATCAATTATAACCAAACTATGCACCGTAGGGGCATTTTGGTAATTTCACATAAGCCGTAAAGCTCAAAACTGAAGTCTGAGTTAAACAACTTTTGCTTACTGTTAAAATATTATAATTTGCCTCAAATATCAGTAGGTATCACCCTTTGTATGTTTAAAATAGTTTTAGTACATACTATGCGTTAAAAACGCTTAAAAAGGCGATTAGAAGCCGTTTCCGGGTTTTATATAGAAATATGATATATTTTTTTTATTCCAAAGGGTTTAAAATAATTTATTTATCATTTAGAATCAGTATCAAAAGGTTTGGAGTCGTTTAGATATGTAAAACTCATTTTATGGCCCGTTAGGGCAAAACCGACAATTACCGGATTAAGCCTACGACTATGAGTTATGCTCAGCCAAAAATTAATTAAAAATCTTCAAAAATCCCAAAATAATATATTACATCAGTGGGTAATATGTTTGATATCAAAAAGTAGGCTTAACTAGACTATACGCTAATTACGCCATTTAATTAGCAAAAAGCTTTCATTTTGCGCTAATGAGCATAACTCTCAATCTACACCACCAATTGATCTTAAATTTTGGGTACAAGTATATATATCAGTAACAAAGGTTTCTACTCTTTTACATTTTCAAAAATCACGTTTTAAGGTGAAAAGGGCATAATGGTCAACATATGAGCAATTAACGGAATCATGCGTATTAATCGGTTAACTAATGAACCATGGTGTATAATCACAGAGGGTTATACTCGCATGTAACCTGGTCCAAATGAAGCTCTAAGGTATTTCTAAAACATACCAAAATGGTTCAGAACTGAAGTCAAAGCAAAAGTCAAAGCTTTGCGACTTTCGGTTCCGAACCGGGTCTAAACAGGAAATTGTCGGGTTGAACATGTTTAGACATGTTCTTACATTCATTACCAAGTTATATTAATGATCAAACAGGTTGTATGTGTTCTACATTGCTAATTATGCATAAATTAGAATTTAAGTATCCTGTTGACTTTTTCTTAACAAGTTTGACCCGACATTTGACCTAGTTAGAGTGGGAATCAGGGGGAACCCTTTTGAGGGTTTATTACCCACATAATTACCAACTTATAACTACTTTTGATTCGACGAATCACTGGACCATTAGTGATTAATCTTAAAGTCAACCGTTAATTACGACAGTTTGACTTTTAAGCTATAACTAAGCTAAAACTTAATTAAGAAAGGTTAAGTAAACTTACAAGAGTCCTATGCACAAATTATGACCACTTGAGTCTGCTTTGGAGCTCCAAGAATGATCAGAAGTGCAAGAGAAGGTGTGAAGAACTTGGTTGCAACTTCATGGCTTTATATAGTGATTTAATCACCACAAAATATTGACACACAAGTCTACCACTGACCATAACTCACTAACAAGTGTCCCTAAGTGTTTAGGGGGTGCCTAGGGGTCGCCCAAGATGAGGAAATTCGGTTAAAGGTCGAGCAGAAAGCAAAAGGCAGGCAAAAACCCAAAGAACTCGGATCAGAAGGACCCTCGCATGGCGCGAAGCCCCCCCCCCCCCCTGGGGCTTCGCGTGGCGCGAGGCCTCATCTGACAATATCTTCAACTTTTGATTTTTGTGTTATGGTCCTTGGCTCTTCAAACTTTGTTTAGACTTCATTTTCTTGCATTATGAGCCCTCCAAATTGATGTTTAGGGGCTTCAAGACATATACCCAATTTGTTAAGTCCCCGGTTAACTTTATTGTTACCCGAAAAGTCCTAACTTTCAACGTTGACGCTTTAAACCTTCGCACACGAATTTGATCATAACTTTCTCATACGATAACGAAACTTTACGAAATTTATATCGTGCATTCTAGTGAGCATAATTAACCGTTACAAAGCTTCAGGTTTGTCAAAAGGTCACTCAGAGGTATAACTTAAACATGTTGACACATTTAACCCCTGTAGTTTGAAATCTCCCACTTTTAGCTTCGTGTGATCCATGATTTATTCGTTTGAAGGTATGAGCATCATGTAGGGTTAATGTACAGTATATTTATTCACTGTTGACATTTAGAATACGTATATTCACATACTTTCCATGATTGTCAACTTTAGTCCTTCTAGAACATTCTTTCACACGTTCAAACATATGACACGTGTCAACACTTTATAGGACGTGAATTTTCGACGTGTTACAGACCTGCACCACTCATTACCAACAATTTTTGAATTTTTAATTTTTACTTTTTGTAATTTTTGATTGCGATTGGATGATTGATCTGATGAACTTTTATTTTCTTTTTGAATATTTTTCAAAATTTTCTCTTTTTGTTTTTGTTCCACTTTCTTCTTCAAAAATTTTTGCTTAGAGCATTCTCCCTTTTCAGTTGATTGCGGAACAGTTTTCTTGAAATTTTTCTTTTAATTTCAAAAACAAATTCTTTTTTTCAATTTTTTCGTTTTCATCATCAGATTTTTCATCGCAATCTTCAACTATGACTTTATCATAGTTTGTGACATCGTCACTTATTGGAACTGAATTAACTGGTTTTGGGCAGGGAATAGCTGAAGTATTCACGAAAACCTTCAATTTTTCTTCCCATTCCCTGATTTTACCTTCTAACTCTTTGATTTTCTTTTGTGCACATTCAGCTTCTTTTTAAGTCAAATAATCGTCTGAAGATGAGAATTTATCATTTTTTGCTTTTCAATGTTATTCTTGCTAAAAACAGATCTCCCATCTTCAAGAGTCTTTATTTGACTTTGAAAAACTTTTTCAATCTTTACTTTTTCATTTTCCAAATTGTGTATTTGATTTTTCAAAACATTTTCTGATTTTTTGAGATTTTGGTTTTCTAATGACAAACTCTCAACCTCATTCAAGAGTTTGTCATTTTCAGATGTCAACTTCTCACAGTTTTTTAGCAAAACAAGAATCTGTTTATCATCAGCTTTTGTCTCAACCTTTAAAGCTGAAATATTTTCAACCTGTTTCTTTTCCTCGTGAACACTTTCATCCTTACTCTCTTTTTCTGATGAATGATCAAAGATAGGTGCATCTTCTTCAACCTTTTTCTTTAATACTGGTTCAGGATTCACAGATACAGGTTTTTCAGATTCTACTTTCTCAATCTTGACAGCTGGAATTTGTTCAACCTGCCTTTTCACACTAGGTTTGATTTGCTTTTCTGTTGTTGCTGCTTTTACTTCTTTCTCAGCTCTGATCTCTTCTTTAACAATAACTGCCTTTTGATTCTTTCTTTTTGCATCTTGTTTTTCTTTCAATTTTTCAATTTTATCGGCATAAAATAACTTTCCACTACGTTGATCAGATGGAAGTTGTTGTTTAAGATTTTTAAGTCTTTGGATTTCTTCTTCATACTTGTCACCCTCTTCATCAGACGAATGATCAAAAAACCGGAACTTTTTCAACAACTTCTTTTGCTGAGACTGTTTCTCCTTCTTGCTTTATCGGAATATACTGCTGAGATTCATAATTCATATATGCCAATAATTCTTCAAAATCCATGTTTCGATGTCAAATGTTCACTTTAAATGTTGATTGGGCCGAGAATGTGTATGAATCATGTGATAACTTGGGCTGCTCAAAATCGGTTCAAACAATCAGATACACTAAGCCGACAACGATTTGTTATATCAAACTATGATTGGGCCACCTTTATCACTCACTTGATTGGACCCCTTTTAGAATGTGGCCGACAAATTTCAAAAGCTCACATGCGCATGGATAAAGTGGTCAGACAAAACTTTTGATTTCTAAATTCCCATAGGACCTCCCAAATTAAGTGTTGTTGTCTATTAATTCATAAATCGACCAAAGTGATGATATTCAAATTATGATTGGACCGATTATACCAACTCACGAAAATCACATGCAAACCCTTTTGCAACTGGCCGACAACTTTTAATAAAGATCACACGCAAACCGACAATTTCTTTTTACTTTTCACACAAATCGATGAACTTCCTTTTCAAGCGGTGTGTCGTTTCAAGCGGTGTGACGTTTTCAAGCGAGCTCAAAAAATATTTCAAGCGGACAACCAGTTTCAAGCGGACACACTGTGTATTTTCAAGCGAGATGATGATTTCAAGCGGACTCACGGTGTTATGTTCGCTTGAACAGTCAATGACGTCAGCAAAAATCGAACAGATTTCAAGCGAAACTATGATTTTAACCAGTTTTTAAGTCGATTTTCATTCTGAAACTTTACAGGATTTGTTTAAACATGATTACGCACAATATGTGAAAGTTTGAGCCATTTTTAACCGTGAAAAATTTTTAAATTTGAAAAAGAATGGTGTAGAAATCAGAAAAAGTGACGAAAACAAGCTGTTTTTGCAAGATCTCTTTCTCCTGAGCTCTGATACCACTTGTAGGATCGGTTTGTGACCCAAACGAGTCATTCAGAAGAGATTTTATCAGTTTCAGATGCGGAAAATGAGAAACTGACTTTGAAACAGCTTGAATAGTACTTTAAACATCTTGTGTATTGATTTAGTAGCAATTACAATCACAAGGAATACCGGCAGCACCTCGGTATCAATCCCTAGTCTCTGGTCTGTCCGCTTCAAATGAAAGATCATGACACATATATATAGGTGATGCTAGACCGCTTGAAAGACACATACACTTTCAAGCGGTTACAAGTTCAAGCGGTCAAACAACAAACATTTCAAGCGAACCACTAAACTCTCGTTTCAAGCGAACTGTCAACATTCTGTTTTATGTAAAAGTTATAATGATGATGTCACTTGTGATGTCACATATATGATGTCATGCTTGTTCAGATCCGCAACGCAACTGAAACTTGATATAAGACGAAGTCGACAGATGAATGCACCAACACTACATTTCTCCCACGGTTAAAATTTCCAGAACGAAATTCTTGTGTGAGCTTCTGGGTTAGGTTCCTCCTTTGATCCTCTTCTCGTGTACGGACTAATTCATCTGTCAAGGTATTTGGTAGTTCTACAGCTTCTTCTATGGTTTGAGGTCTAGCTGCCTTGACTACGTGTCTAATCGCTCCAATTAATCCCCAGATATAACGGGAGATCAACACTGGTTCAGGTGAAGCAAGGGTTGGTACTATTCTAGCATATTCGAAGAATAATTTAGTGTATCCCTTACTATCCACACCAGTCATCCTAAGGTTTAGGAATTTGTTTGCTATCTGTTCCTTTTCATTGGGTGGGCAGAATTTCCTTTCTACCTTGTTCTTAAATTCTTCCCATTCCATATTGTAAGTTCTTTCACTTCCTCTTGATGGGAGGATAGTGTTCCACCATTCTAGTGCTGAATTCTTAAACAGATTAGAAGCAAACATTATCTTATCTTCTTCAGCACACTTGCTTATTCTTAAAACTGCCTCAGTCTTCTCTATCCAGCGTAGGGTTACAATGGCCCCTTCGTTGCCCGAGAATTCCATTGGTTTACAAGACCAGAATTCTTTATAAGAACAACCGCAAGGCACGGTTCTTCTCCTTTTGGGAATGGGCACTTGTAGTACGGGTCCATTGTTCACACTATTTTCTGGTTCAATTGGTCGCTTACTGCTATGCTTACTTTTATTATTCGCTTATTGAATCGTTTGAATAATAAATGGCATTGCATCTATGATTCCTTGTGCCACTATATGTTGAACGTCACTATTATCCATTTGGTTTCCATTGTTATTGATGCTTGGATTCTCATTAACCACGTTAATGTTACTCTGGTTATCGTTATTCAGATTTCCTTGATTTCCTTCGTCGGCCATCTGAATTTTAAACATTTACCCCGTATTAATATCATAAAATAATATTAATATAGTCAATCACATGACACACATTTTTGCTAAAAGCGTCGATCATTGCGACTTTACTCTATTCATATACTATTATGCATCTATCACACACTAGTATTGAAATAAAATTACAATACCAACTGAAATAGAATTACACTAATAGTAATAGGCATCCATACACACATATATATTATTATTATTATTACTATTACCGTTTTACTATTCTCACATTCACGGATATGGATTTATCCAAAAATCCATATTGCGCTCGTCGTATTTCCATACGAGTCGCTCTCCCACCTGTCGCATTCTCTCACTGCTTTCTAAAATTTCCTCACCAAATATCCTAAGTTCTTGCATGTTTTCGGCACTCATTGGGGGTGCTGGTTCTAGGACTGGGTTCGGAATCTGGGGTGCGGGTTCCTGATATGGGGGTGAAAGTGCCTGAAATCGGTAAGGATCTTCTAAGATCTCCCTAATGTAGTCATCATGGTAATAGGGATCTAAAGGGTCCATACCTGGGTAGGCTCCTATGTTCTGCGTAGGTGTGTCTTCATGGATCGGGTAACGTTGCACATAGTCCCTATCGTCATCCCACCAGGGATCGTAATTTGGGTCTAGGGGGTTTGGTGTTGATACCCTAGGGATTTCTTCCGGATTGAAGTCATGCATCTTTACTTGGTTTTCAGGTTTTTCTATCTCCATGGGTTGATCAGGGATTGACAGTTGTGGTTGGGGTGCTATTATTTGCTCCAGACTTGGGTCAGCATCAGTTGTAGCTAGGATATGGAAATTAGCTAGGCTTCTATTAAGCATATCCTGCGTATGGGCATCTGTCTCTCGCTTAACGGCTGCTAAGGCTCTTTGCTGTTGCAACTTTCGCATTCTTTTCCTACGTGCAAATGCTTCCTTACTGAACCATCCTATCTTTTTATGAGGGGACGGCTCTCCCGACTGAGCTTTAAAGGCAAACAACCCTTCTTCCTGATCAGCAGAATACCTAGAAAGGGCAGGCTGTGAAGAGGTACCTTCACTCCTAGGTGAATCAGACAACTGACGACACATGTCTGAGGGTCCTTGATCACTCATACTGTAAACTAACAAATAGTCAAATAACACAAAATAAATAATTACAGTTATGCACGTATTTCCGTAATGTATTTCCTAACACAAAATTTAGAATTTAAGTGTCAGCAGAACACTTCTTTGGCTTAGACCAGTGGCTAGGCTCTGATACCACCTTCTGTCGCAACCCCCGATCCCTTATCTGTCCCGGGAACGGGCGGGCGCGAACTCAGAGTTTCGGTGGTATCAGCTTGTTAATTTGGCAGCGGAAATTACATCAGGACCGTAGTTAGAAAATGTTTATCAGAGTAAAACCACCATATTTGATATTAATAATCACATGGGTAAAACCCAAGTTTCTTATTACAATATATTTATAGGGATACACCCTATTTTATTGAATTTAAAACATCGTCTTTTAGATAACTTTTATAGCCACATTTTTCCCAAGCCTTTAGTGCTCTCCAGCTGGCTTTTTACTAATTGGCTGTCACATTGTGTTACCTGAAACGCGTTTTAAAAACATTTGTCAGTGGGAAATACTGGTGAGTGAATCCCAGTTTAATCAAGAAACATTTTATCAATTAAAACAGTATTGAGAGCGATCACATTGTTTATTTCTACACAATTACTCATTCAGTACTGTCAATCCTGACTGGTGGGTCATATTACACATTGGCTAACTCGTTGTCCAATGGTAACGTACTGTCGTCCCGACTTACTACTCACAGTGTAGTAAATTTTGTATACAAAACCCCAACATACCGGCAGTAATTGAAGAAATACAAAGACTCAATCACTGCTTAATCACATTGTTAAGCATTTAAGGTTTTGTAAAATATTACAAAAAGTTTAACAAAAATAGGATAAACTCACATTGCTATCTTAGACTTTGCGTAAGGGTTTCCTGGGATTAATCTATAATTTATACAAATGTACATTGGTTAGTATAATAACCCTTTGAAAATATTAATGATACCCTCCCCGGGACGGTATTCCAACAACTACGTCGGGCAGAACCACGACAGTTGTTACGGAACCCTAAATCAATAGGGCAGCGTATCTATTACGAAACTGGGGTTATAATACTTACAACGGAGCAGAACCTCGCTAATTAGGGGTATAATACCAGCTTTATAAAACCTATATTCAGAAATTGTGATTGAGAAATGAAAACGGGACGAACTGAAATGAAATCCGATGCGTTCTATTTATAGGTGCTGATATTGCCTCTCACGCGGCCCGCGTAACATAGGGTCAGGGCCTACGTGGCCCGCGTTGACCTCTGGTCAACTTGTAGCTCGTCCGGATCACCAACTAGGCTTGACACGATGATGACACGTGTCATCACCGGGCTGCGCCACATTCTAGATCTCACGCGGCCCGCGTTAGCTAAACGGGGGTCTTACGCGGCCCGCTTGAACTTAAGAAAATCAACGAAATCAGGTTTCAACCCTGATACCGCTCGCGTAAGGTTGGGGTGGGTCCTATGCGGCCCGCCTCAACTTAATAATCAAATTTTAAATTTTTATTTTTAATGCTATATTGTATTTCGGGCTCGGTTTTTCACATACGGGGTGTATTTAAAGAAATATTGGGACATTTTAAAATATACTAGGATGTCGGAATTTATTATGAGAGTGTCGGTTTATTGAGGATTGTTACAGGTACATAGGTAACTGTTCTCCATACAGGTACGGATTATTTAAGATTTCCTGAACATACGGATCAGCGTTCCAATATGGATCTAAAGGATTGAGGTTGGTGTACTGAGCTATGGGGTTTGGTATTGGTTCCTCCTGTGGGTAGAGTTCCCTATAATCCCTATGTTCATCGTTCCATGGATCATATGCTAGAGGACTGGGTGCTAGGACTCTAGGTATCTCATCAGGGTTAAAGGCAACCTGGTATGGGAAATTCAGTTCCTAGGTTTGGTTCAATCTCCATTGGTTGGGTTGGAAACAGTGGCAATGGTTGTGGTGTAATGAGTTGTTCAAGGTTTGGGTCTGCTGCAGTGGTGGCTAATATATGGAAGTTGTGTAACACCCGTCTCAATTTATTTAGATTTTAATTATAAAATGTGCATTTAAAAGGAAATTCTTTACTTCCTTAAGAGGCTAAACAAAACGGAAGTTTACATGTCAACAATATTCAAGTTACTAACAACCAGTTTAAAACATCCCTAAATGATAAGTTAAATTTTTGCTACATAAACATTGTTTTCAACAAGATTAGATAAGCGCGGAAGCTTCAAAATTTGTGTTCGGTTCTTGAAAATATGCTTGATCGCCATCCGGTTTGAGTCCAACATCACCTAATGTCAAAACCACGTTAACTGTTAGTTTTGACAATGTTAGAATACGCATAAACAAGTTCCATAATCAAACCAATAAAAACAAAACAAAATTCAGTTTTTTAAGTCTGTCGCGCCACGCGACAGACTCCCTCCAATCGTTCGCGTGCTGCGAGTGCCCTCGCGTGTCGCGCCAGAGTTAATGATTCCTGTCGTGTGCCGTAGGGGAGCCTGTTTTCCAGCGGGTGCAGGTTTGAGACCTGCATTTCCTGCCCAGCTCTGTTTTTCGCAAAACAAACTTCAAACGCTCAGAACTTTCGATCCAGAGGTCCGTTTTAGGCGATTCTTTTTCCTTTGCGTCTGTAATTTAATTACCGACGCGTCTATTACATTTATTTTACCAGAATTCGAGTCTACGGACCGAATGTCTAAAATCACAATTATGTTTATTCCACCCACAAAATTTTCACCAATTCTACTACAGATATAATTGTAACTTCCAGGCGCATTTACCCAACATTCGGGGCTTACAATCATCGGCATTTCATTACCAAATCTATAGTTTCATGCTCTTGTGATCCGTCATCACCAAATACTATCCAAACATAATTTTTACTACTTAATACACATTTATTCGACCCGTTTGGCTCATTTATGGAATCCTCAATTTCTAACGGCTACCAAACGTTTCTTTAAGCTAATTTAATTCGTTCAATTAAGTAGTGATCATCATCACTTCAACTAATACAATTCCTTATTCTAGAACACAACTTCAAATATCTAAATTATCAAATTTACATGATGTAACGAGACATGTTACATACCTTCAAAGCACACCCTTCAAACGCGCGTCACCACCGGCTTGTCCACTTGAAGCTCCGGTTTCCTTTCCTATAGAGTTCAACCACAACCCGTTTAGAACTCTTTTGCTTAACATATAACGCATAGTTCGCCATAATTCTACAAACATGCGTTTTAGCTCAAATTTCCAGTTTTAAGCCTTCTTTGAGGCATTTTTACAAACACCTTAAGGGCACAAATTTCTCACAATTCACTATCAAGTTCATAACTTGTCATTTAGCCAGGATTAACATCAATTGGGCAATTTCACATCAATTTTAACATCAACAAATCAGAAATTACTTCATAGAATTCAGATTACACTAGAACAAGGATCACAATCCTAGTGTTTATCATGTTTTTACAAAACCCATTAATCACCTACAATGGTGATTATGAATCTCACAAGTAGTAAGCAACATTTCAGCAAGAAATTAACTAGGGTTTATCCCTAGACACTATATCATTCCTATTTCATCCAAACAACATTCATGCAACATGAATTTCGAATTTCTTAGGTTCATCCAGAAATTTAGACAAAGCATTTCTATGAAATTTACGTACCTTATGACCCCTTTATAGTGGAGATCACTATTCTATGTTCGGATTTTGATTTGGGACTAAATTTGGTTTTCAATTTTGATCAAATAGTAAGAACTAGGGTTTTGGAGGAACTCTGGTCGTCCCCTCTGTGTTTGATTGAACCCAGCACACACACAAGTGTGTGTTTGAGGTTTAAATTATGTTTTTATTATAATTAGTTTCAATTGAAACACTTTTGGTCCCTCTACTATCATTTAGTTCATATTTTGAGTGTTTTAACCCACTTATAAGTCACTACAAGACTTTTATCAAGCTAGGTTATTTTTAATCCTAGTTAGTTCATTTGTTTATTTACCGACATCATATTTATAATAAAAGATTTATATTTTCGGGGTGTTACAAGTCCACCCCACTTAAAAGGGTTTCGTCCTCGAAACGAATACGTACCGAATAATGTTAGGAAGAGACGTCGCATCTCCTCTTCGGATTCCCATGTACTATCCGACCCTTTTCTGTGTTCCCACTTGATCTTCACTTGATCAATTCTCTTGTTCCGCAAATCTTTAACCTTTCCATCTAGAATCTCAATTAGCCTTACAGCATAATTAAGGCTGTTGTCCACCTCGATATCATCGTAGTGGATGTAAGCCGTTTCCTCAGCTAAACACTTTCGGAGTTGTGACACATGAAATGTGCCATGGATTCCGCTCATTTCGTCCGGCAATTCAAGGTGATAAGCTCCCTTGCCAACCCGTTCGATGATTTTAAATGACCCGATAAACCTCGGGCTTAGTTTCCGTCTTTTTCTGAACCGGATAACACCCTTCCATGGGGAAATTTTTAGCATAACCATGTCACCTACTTGAAATTCAATCGATTTCCGTCTTTTGTCGGCGTAAGACTTTTTTCTGTCTTGGGCCGCTTTCAAATGAGCTCGTACCACGTCAATTTTCTCATTAGTGGCTTGGACTACATCTTTATGGGCCAGTTCACGCGGTCCCACTTCACCCCAACATACCGGGGTCCTACATTTTCTACCATATAGCATTTCATACGGAGCCATGTCGATACTGGCATGATAACTATTGTTATAAGAAAATTCTGCTAACAGCAAATACACATCTCAACTGCCCCCGAAATCGATAATACACGCCCTCAGCATGTCTTCTAGTGTCTGTATTGTTCTCTCGCTCTGTCCATCCGTCTGAGGATGGTATGCAGTGCTGATAAAAAGTTTCGCTCCCATCTGTTCTTGGGAATCTCGCCAGAAGTGTGAAGTAAACCGGGTATCCCTGTCAGACACAATGGATACCGGTACTCCGTGGCGTGCCACTATTTCATTGGTATACACCTCCGACATCTTCTCTGACGTATAAGTCTCACGTATCGGAATAAAGTGAGCGCTTTTCGTCAGTCTATCAACAACCACCCAAATGGCATCGAATCATTGGTTCGTCCTAGGCAGTTTGGTAAACAGATCCATGGTGATATGTTCCCATTTCCAAACTAGAATTTCCAATGGTTGCAGTTTACCATATGGCTTTTGGTGTTCCGCCTTGACTTGTACACAAGTCAAGCACTTCTCTACATACTTTACAACATCTCTTTTCATTTCGGGCCACCAATAGTTTTGCTTTAAATCATTATACATCTTGGTTGCCCACGGATGGATAGAATAACGGGATTTATGAGCTTCATCAAGTAGAAGCGTCTTGACTCCACATGAATTTGGGACCCATATTCTTTTGAACCGAGTCTTTAACCCGTTGTTACCATCCGCCAATTCTTTCAATTGACTAACTATTCTTTTCTTTTCCAAGTTTTCTTCTTTTACCGCCTCGGCTTGTGCTTCTCGAATTCGTTCAAATAAACCCGAGGTTACAACAAGCTGCATCGACCGAACTCGTATTGGAACATAGTCTGTTTTCCTGCTCAAAGCATCCGTCACAACATTGGCCCTTCCGGGGTGGTAATGTATCTCGTAGTCATAGTCTTTTACCGTTTCCAACCATCGCCTTTGCCGCATGTTTAACTCCTTCTGATCGAAGAAGTATTTTAAACTCTTGTGGTCGGTAAATATGGTGCACTTTACCCCGTATAAACAGTGCCTCCATATTTTTAACGCAAACACCACCGCCGCCAATTCGAGATCGTGCGTGGGATATTTCTTCTCGTGCACCTTTAATTGTCTCGAGGCATAAGCTATCACTTTGCCTCGTTGCATCAAAACACATCCAAGCCCCGAATGTGATGCATCCGAGTAGACTACCAAGTCTTCAACTCCGTCCGGCAATGTTAATACCAGAGAGTGAGTTAACTTCTCTTTTAGCGTTTGGAATGCCCTTTCTTGTTAAACGCCCCATATGAATCTTTCCTCTTTTCGAGTTAATTTAGTTAACGGCGAAGCAATCTTGGAGAAATCTTGAATGAATCTCCGGTAGTATCCCGCGAGCCCTAAGAAACTTCTAATTTCTGACGTATTCTTCGGAGGGCTCCATTTCGACACGACCTCTATCTTTGAAGAATCTACCAATATCCCATCGGCACTTATGATGTGGCCGAGGAATTGTACCTCTCGTAACCAAAAGGCACACTTCAAAAATTTCACATACAACCTTTCTCGTCTGAGTGTCTCTAACACCTCCTGTAGATGATGCGCATGATCCGCCTCACTTTTCGAATACACTAGAATGTCGTCGATAAACACGATTACCGACTTGTCCAACATTGGCTTGCAAACCTGGTTCATGAGGTCCATGAAAGCCGCGGGTGCATTCGTCAATCCGAAAGACATCATGAGGAACTCGTAATGTCCATACCGCGTACGGAAAGCCGTCTTCGGTACATCCTCTTCCTTGACCTTCAGTTGATGATACCCCAATCTAAGGTCAATTTTTGAAAACCAATTCGCACCTTGTAACTGGTCGAATAAATAGTCTATTCTCGGAAGCAGGTATCGATTCTTTATCGTGAGTTTGTTTATGTCACACCCCCAAAATCCACACGCGGAGTACCACCGCTTGGAGGCGTGACATGACCAGGATCGAGCCACCAATCATATTGAACAACATAACTAAGTAAATAAAACCAACCACAATACAATTGGTGACCAAAAGAGAGTAACCGATTTAAGTTAACAGCGGAAGCGTAAAACGTAAGTTCAAAACATAAGTCCCATAGTTCATAAGTTTGAAGTTCAAAACGTAAGTTTAATAGATTCATAAAGATTTATTTATTAAGCATGGGACACTACGATCCATATCCCACAACGACATCCTCCTCGTGCCAGCTCCATAAGCATCTAGCGACCTGTAAGGCATGTAACAACGACTCAACAACAAAGTTGAGTGAGTTCACGGTTGGTTGATTAGTTTTAAGTTTTTCTGAAAACGTGGTTTGACTTTCGTTGGCTTATTGCCGTGGGGGTTACCCCGTAGTTGAAAGTATGTTTAACCAGTTTCTTTTATTACCCAAACCATATCCATAATCAGTGGGGATTTTCCCGTATGAACCACTAGACGGTATGATATCGACTACTACGAACAATAGTTGTGCCCTACATCAGTGTCTATCATCATTGACAGTTTGCCATAGTCCATTAGTACACGCCCGTTCGGACGACACGGTGTGAGGTTTGTTAAACCTAATAGCGCTATTAACTAATGATCCGCTCGCCATCGGCCTCGGCGATTAAGTCGATATATAATGAGGGACTTAATGATAGAGTTTTGTCTAGTAAGTTTTAAGGGTGTTGTCCTACCCAAGGAGGACGAACGTACGTATTCTACCCAAGGAGAATACGCAGAATTTATTATTGGCATCCTACCTATGGAGGATGGCCGTACATATCCTACCCAAGGAGGATATGTAGATCCCGTTTTAATTTCTTTAACCCATTCCCAACCGAAAGGCATGACCAGAAACTCGGTTTGCATACTCAGTTCATGAGATCCATGAAGACCGCTAGTGTGTTCGTCAATCCGAAAGGCATGACCAGAAACTCGTAATGGCCGTAACAAGTTTTGAATGCTGTTTTAGAGACGTCCTCATCTCGGACTCTCAGCTGATGGTATCCCGATCTCAAATCAATCTTAGATTAATAACTCGACCCTTGCAACTGGTCGAACAAGTCATCAATGCGTGGAAGAGGATAACGATTCTTCACGGTCACCTTGTTGAGTTCGCGGTAGTCAATACACATTCTGAAGGTACCGTCCTTCTTTTTCACGAACAAGACTGGAGCTCCCCAAGGCGAAGAGCTAGGACGTATGAAACCCTTTTCCAAGAGTTCTTGTAATTGCGTGGACAGTTCTTCAAGTTCTGACGGAGCTAGTCGATAAGGTGCACGAGCTATTGGCGCTGCTCCAGGAGCTAGCTCGATTTGAAACTCGACTTGTCGATGAGGCGGAAGACCAGGTAATTCCTCAGGAAAATCGCGCACAATAGGAATGTCTTCAATTCTCTTCTCTTCTGTTGATGTGTCAGTAACGAGTGCTAGAATGGCAGTGTGGCCCTTTCGCAAACACTTCTGGGCCTTAAGGAAAGAGATAATGCCTACGACAGCACCACTCTTGTCACCATGAATCACGAGGGGTTCTTTACTAGAACGAGGGATGCGAACAATCTTCTCGTTGCAAAGAATTTCCGCTTGCTGATGAGATAACCAATCCATCCCAATAACAACGTCAAAACTACCCAGAACGATAGGAATAAGATCGATAGAGAAGGTCTGACCAGCTAAGACGAGGTTACAACCCTTAACTATGTGTGTGGCCTCGAGACTTTTACCGTTTGCTAGCTCTACCGTGTGTTTGGTGGTCAAAAGTGTTGGGGGTGCGCTTAAGCATTTGACTAACTTTTAAGGACACATAACTAGTATCGACACCCGAATAGAATAAAACAGTAACAAAGAAGTCATCCAGAAGAAACTTACCCATCACAACGTTGGGATCGTTCCTTGCATCACCCTGACCTAGCACGAAAACACGTCCCCTGGCACCATTGCCATTATTGTTACCCCCGTTGTTGCCTCCATTATTGCCTCCATTGTTGTTCCTGTTTCCCTGGTTGTTGTTGTTCTGATTCTAGTTCAGCTGAGGACAGTTCCTCTTAAAGTGGCCTTCAGCGCCACACTGAAAGCATCCTTTATTGCCCTGCTGTTGCTGCTGCTGGTGGTTCTGTGGAGCTTGTTGTTGTTATTGGCGACTCTGATTTGCTGGTCGTGCGCTCCTGCAATCCTTTGCTTCATGACCAAACTTGTTACACCTCAGGCAACGACCCTTGTTGCACTGCCCGCTATGATGCTTATGGCACCGGTTGCACTTAGGGTGGTTCCCTCGGTATCCACCCTGTCCTTGATTACCAGAAGATTGCTGACCAGGACTCTGGTAGTCATCAGTCTTTCGCTGCTGTGACTGAACTGATGTAAAACCCTTACTTAAATTCCCATCCCATTTTCGCTTGTTATCATTGGGAGCGTCAGTAGTAGTAGCACTAATACGTTTGGGCAGTTTGTTCTGTTCAACTGCTTGATCGGTGAGACGATGGGCCAACTTAATTATTTGCTGAATGGTACCTAGGTTAGCTGAAGTCACGTGACTCTGAATCTCTGGTACAAGACCCTTAAGGTACAGCTCAATACGTTTGATGGGAGGGTCTACCATAGTAGGGCACAAGATGGCCAGCTCGTTTGACCTTTTCGTATACGCCTCAATCTCAGACCCCGTCATCTTCAGATTGAAAAATTCCACCTCCAGCTTGTGGATGTCGTCACGGCTATAGTACTCTTCTTTGATCAGTCCTTTAAAACCATTCCATGGGGTGGCATTAGCAACCGCCAGCCCTAGTAGTTGAACCTGTGCTTTCCACCAGGTTAACGCAGCACCTTCGAGTGTTCCCGTGGCATATTTCACCCTACGATCTTCAGGGCATTCACACATCTCGAAAACAGACTCAAGCTTCTCGAACCAGTGAAGAAGACCTACAGCTCCTTCTGTGCCGCTGAAAGTACTAGGTCGGCAATCCATGAATGTTTTGAACGTACATACTGGAGGCTGAGCATGTTGACCTCCTGCAGGGATAGCTGTGAGTGCCTCAGCAACTCGTTCATTGGTCAAAGTCGTCAACTGGGCTTGAGTTAGGTTGATACATCCTCCGCGTCCGCTCATGATCTTCACATCGAAGGAAACACAAGTAAGAAGTGGTGTCGAGAAAGTGCGTAAGTGTGGGACGACAGGAGGAAGTAAGCACACAAGGCTCAAATAGTAGTTATCACATTAACTAATGCATACCATGAACAATGTACCATGTAACTTAACAAGTAGGTAATATAAACATAAACCGTATCACCTAGGATGTTGAGTCTTGCACGTGGAGTGAAGCGTCGTTGTGGATTGTCGACCACTGTACAGGTTATAGTCTGGTTTTGTCAAAAAGCTTTTCCCTTTTTAAAACCAAGTTCACTATAACCAATGGCTCTGATACCAATCTGTCACACCCCCAAAATCCACACGCGGAGTACCACCGCTTGGAGGCGTGACATGACCAGGATCGAGCCACCAATCATATTGAACAACATAACTAAGTAAATAAAACCAACCACAATACAATTGGTGACCAAAAGAGAGTAACCGATTTAAGTTAACAGCGGAAGCGTAAAACGTAAGTTCAAAACATAAGTCCCATAGTTCATAAGTTTGAAGTTCAAAACGTAAGTTTAATAGATTCATAAAGATTTATTTATTAAGCATGGGACACTACGATCCATATCCCACAACGACATCCTCCTCGTGCCAGCTCCATAAGCATCTAGCGACCTGTAAGGCATGTAACAACGAGTCAACAACAAAGTTGAGTGAGTTCACGGTTGGTTGATTAGTTTTAAGTTGTTTCTGAAAACGTGGTTTGATTTTCGTTGGCTTATTGCCGTGGGGGTTACCCCGTAGTTGAAAGTATGTTTAATCAGATTCTTTTATTACCCAAACCATATCCATAATCAGTCGGGATTTTCCCCGTATGAACCACTAGACGGTACGATATCGACTAGTACGAACAATAGTTGTGCCCTACATCAGTGTCTATCATCACTGACAGTTTGCCATAGTCCATTAGTACAGGCCCGTTCGGACGACACGGTGTGAGGTTTGTTAAACCTAATAGCGCTATTAACTAATGACCCGTTCGCCATCGGCCTCGGCGATTAAGTCGATATATAATGAGGGACTTAATGATAGAGTTTTGTCTAGTAAGTTTTAAGGGTGTTGTCCTACCCAAGGAGGACGAACGTACATATTCTACCCAAGGAGAATACGCAGAATTTATTATTGGCATCCTACCTATGGAGGATGGCCGTACATATCCTACCCAAGGAGGATATGTAGATCCCGTTTTAATTTCTTTAACCCATTCCCAACCACCGGGAATCCCATGCCTTAGAAAGTGTGTGAACTCACCTCGGTTGCTCGGTTTGACTCTCAAAAATAGCTAACAGTCAAGGTCGGTCAATCACGTTCTAATACGATTACCAGTTAGCCATTTAGTAGTTTCAAATTGAGCACAAAGTTCCTACACGTATCTATCACATAACATGCATCACTTTAACGGTTTATGCCCATATAAGCTTCCCATCTATTCCCGTTCATAAGCAAACATGTGACATTGCACATAACACTTTTATTGACATATAACATGTTAGATTATTCTCAGATAACCTACTCGACATTTAGACACGCAAATCACTACTTATGTCGTTTCAGCTTTAATCTTCAAAACCGGGCTGTTTTCGGGGATTTTAATAAAATAGTTAACTTGCTCCAAAAATTCCCAACTTTTTACAGAAGGACTTAAACGATCCAAATATTATTGTGTAAAAATTTCTGGATCCAATTCATTACCAATATTTTATAAAAATTCATTTTCCGGACGGTAATTAGATTCATCTTTTTCTGACTGCAGTCCACGGAATAATTTATTTAAAATTCATTGAGAGTCCGATTTATGAAATTCCAGTGGGAGAATTACAAATACATCGGTGGTCATTTACAGTACAAATTTCATGATCTGAATCTACACAGAATCCAAGTTATGACGGAAAATAGAACGCTTATTTTCAGCAGTAAAAATGCAGCTTGAGCTGCTGTTACAAAACGGGTCTTTAAAAATAGTAAACGAAGTCCAAAAATTATGATTCCAGTGCCATTAGAACCATATTTCATAATACATAAATCTAGACTTCAGAAAACGCATTTTCTACTTTATTAAGGTCTGGTTACAGCCAACTGAAGTTGGCTGTAATCACTAAACAACCATCCTATTTTAGCTTTTAACATTCTAAAGTGTGTTCGATTGATTCCGTTAACATGTTTAGCGATCAATAATGACATTTAACATCAATATTAACAAGCAAATCAGCAAGTAATCAGCAACATATCAAAACAACTTCATACTAACATTATTACATCATGTTTCATCTTTTTAATGTTCTTGTTTCTTTAGTGATTTGAACATACTAAACATACTACAACTTGTAACCAAGAAACAAGATGAACAAGGGTTTGTCAAGAGCTTACTACTAGCACAAGGCTAGGGGAGAATATATGGTGAAAAGATGATGAACAAGCAAGAACAAAGTCCTTTTGAAGCTTCCACAAGTTGCAACCTTCTTGTATCACCCTTGAAGCTTAAATGGAACTTGATAAATGGAAGATGATGTTGGTTTAGTGGTGGTGATGGGGGCGGTTGTGGGAGGCCGAGAGAAGGGAGGAGAGAGTGAGAAGATGGAGTGTGATCTTAGTGAAGTGATGGAATGATATATGATCTTGTCCTTCATATATTATGTTTAAAGACTCAAGCAAGATCTCAAGCAAAATCTCAAGAATAGATATGGAAGATTTGAAGTAGGATATGAAGTATGGTGGGGTGATCTGTGGGTCCACTTGGGACCGAATTCGGTAATAGGGGGGCTTGAATGAAACTTTTTGCAACTAAGAGGTAAAGGATAGTTAAGTTTCAAGTATAAACTTTTATATGTAAGTTCGTTGATTTTTAGCGGGTGTTATGGTGTACAGGGACCATGACTAGCTCAAAATAATTAAATAATATGTTTGACAAATATTTGGGGTCCCGGGTAATGTCCGGTTGTTCGGTTAAATACCGTTTCGTTAAAGTGTTTAATTATTCCGTAAAGTGTCTATTATATATATTTTGTAACACTTTTAATTCCTAACACATAAGATAATATTCAGGACCATTTAGTCAATTTTCTGTGCACGACAAGTATGTTAACAAACATATGTAAGTATGACACAGTAACAGGAAACAGTTAAGTAATTCAACACAGTCACTAAGCACTTTAATTATCATTAAATAATCGTACGGATACATGAAATTACGAGGGTTGTCACATTCTCCCCCTGTTAAGAAAATTTTGTCCCGAAATTTAGTGCGTAGTTACTGAGGAAGCTAGTTAAGTTGCGGTGTTTACTGGCTTTTCCTGGGGTGTCCATCATCCCCCCGTTGATTTGGAATTTCGTCCCGAAATTCTGCAGTAGCTTCGGGCTCAGTATTGGTTGCACTTTTCTTAAACAACTGGGGATGCTTGAGTTTCATTTGGTCTTCTCGTTCCCAGGTATACTCTGGGCCACGACGGGAGTTCCAACGAACTCGAACAAGAGGTATCCTGGTACGCTTGAGAATCTTAACATCTCAATCAGTAATTTCAACTGGTTCCTCGACGAATCGCAACTGGTCATCGATTGTGAGCTCCTTTAAGGGAACTATGAGGGTCTCATCTGACAGACACTTCTTCAGATTCGACACATGGAAAACGTTGTGAACTCCGCTGAGTTCTTCAGGTAGGTTCAACTTGTAAGCGACTTTGCCAATTTTCTCAATGATTTCAAACGGTCCGACATAGCGCGGATTGAGTTTGCCTCGTTTGCCAAAACGAACTACACCTTTCCAAGGTGAGACTTTGAGTAGCACTCGATCCCCAACCTGGAACTCGAGTGGTTTCCTTCGCTTATCAGCATAGCTTTTCTGACGGTCACGAGCTGCCGCCATTTGCTGTCGTATCTGAGCAATCCTCTCAGTCGTGTCTACCACAAGTTCTGGGCCTGTGATTTGGCTGTCACCAACTTCTGCCCAACAAAGAGGCGATCGGCACTTCCGTCCGTACAATGCCTCGAACGGAGCGGCCTGGATACTGGTGTGGTAACTGTTGTTATCCGAAAACTCCACTAACGGGAGGTGTTTTTCCCAGCCATTACCAAAGTCGATTACACATGCCCTAAGCATGTCTTCAAGGGTTTGGATGGTGCGTTCAGATTGCCCATCCGTATGTGGATGATATGCCATGCTCGTGTCTAATCGAGAGCCAAAGGACTTGTGCATAGCTTGCCACAATTGAGATGTAAAATGCGCGTCACGATCAGAAATGATGGAGGTTGGCACTCCGTGCCTTGATACTACTTCCTTTAGGTAGATATCTGCTAGAGTAGAAAACTTATATGTTTCCTTGATAGCCAGAAAATGTGCAGACTTAGTCAATCGATCCACTATCACCCAAATAGTGTCATTTCCGCGTTGAGATCTAGGCAGGCCAGTAACGAAATCCATGGAAATTTGCTCCTATTTCCATGTCGGGATCTCTGGTTGTTGGAGTAGGCCTGATGGTTTCTGGTACTCGGTCTTGACCCTAGCACAAGTCAGGCATTTACTGACGTAGGTTGCTATGTGGGCTTTCATGCTAGGCCACCAGTATGTAGTCTTTAGGTCGTGGTACATCTTATCCGAACCAGGATGTATAGAATAACGAGACTTACGAGCTTCATCCATCACAAGTTCGCGTAGGTCTCCATACAGTGGAACCCAGATGCGTCCGTTTACATAGTAGGCGCCGTTTTCCTTTTGTTCTAGCCGTTGTCTCGATCCTCGTAAGGACTCAGCCCTGATGTTCTCTGCTTTCAATGCTTCGACCTGAGCATCACGAATTTGAGCAGGAAGACTAGATTGGATGGTAAGTTGTAACACACGTACACGCTTAGGTATAGTATCCTTTCGGCTGAGGGCGTCGGCCACAACATTGGCTTTGCCCGGATGGTACTTAATCGCACATTCATAATCATTCAAGAGCTCGACCCATCGGCGTTGTCGCATGTTTAACTCCTTTTGCTTGAAGATATGCTCGAGACTCCTGTGATCGGTGTAAATGGTGCACTTGGTACCGTACAGGTAATGCCTCCATATCTTAAGCGCGAAAACAACTGCTCCCAATTCCAAGTCGTGTGTAGTGTAGTTCCTTTCGTGAACTTTGAGTTGGCGCGATGCGTAAGCAATGACCTTGTCACGTTGCATCAACACGCATCCAAGTACTTGTATGGAAGCATCGCAATAGACCACAAAGTCATATGTGCCTTCAGGCAATGAGAGGATAGGCGCGCTACAAAGTCTGTCTTTTAAGTGCTGAAAAGCAGATTCCTGTGCATCACCCCAACGATAGGTGACACCCTTCTGAGTCAGTGAAGTGAGAGGTTGCGCAATCTTTGAGAAATCCTTGATAAACCTTCTATAATAACCTGCCAAACCCAAGAATTGGCAGATTTCTATTGGTGTACGGGGTGTAGGCCAGTTCTTGATCGAGTCTACCTTGGATGGATCTACATGAATCCCATCCTTGTTTACCACATGGCCTAGAAAATGGACTTCGCGAAGCCAAAAGTCACATTTCGAGAATTTGGCATACAGTTGCTCTGCTCGAAGAAGTTCCAGCACAAGTCGTAGATGCTGCTCGTGTTCCTCCTGACTCTTAGAATAGATCAGGATGTCGTCGATGAAAACAATAACGAACTTATCCAGGTAGGGTTTGCATACTCGGTTCATGAGATCCATGAAGACCGCTAGTGCGTTCGTCAATCCGAAAGGCATGACCAGAAACTCGTAATGGCCGTAACAAGTTTTGAATGCTGTTTTAGAGACGTCCTCATCTCGGACTCTCAGCTGATGGTATCCCGATCTCAAATCAATCTTAGATTAATAACTCGACCCTTGCAACTGGTCGAACAAGTCATCAATGCGTGGAAGAGGATAACGATTCTTCACGGTCACCTTGTTGAGTTCGCGGTAGTCAATACACATTCTGAAGGTACCGTCCTTCTTTTTCACGAACAAGACTGGAGCTCCCCAAGGCGAAGAGCTAGGACGTATGAAACCCTTTTCCAAGAGTTCTTGTAATTGCGTGGACAGTTCTTCAAGTTCTGACGGAGCTAGTCGATAAGGTGCACGAGCTATTGGCGCTGCTCCAGGAGCTAGCTCGATTTGAAACTCGACTTGTCGATGAGGCGGAAGACCAGGTAATTCCTCAGGAAAATCGCGCACAATAGGAATGTCTTCAATTCTCTTCTCTTCTGTTGATGTGTCAGTAACGAGTGCTAGAATGGCAGTGTGGCCCTTTCGCAAACACTTCTGGGCCTTAAGGAAAGAGATAATGCCTACGACAGCACCACTCTTGTCACCATGAATCACGAGGGGTTCTTTACTAGAACGAGGGATGCGAACAATCTTCTCGTTGCAAAGAATTTCCGCTTGCTGATGAGATAACCAATCCATCCCAATAACAACGTCAAAACTACCCAGAACGATAGGAATAAGATCGATAGAGAAGGTCTGACCAGCTAAGACGAGGTTACAACCCTTAACTATGTGTGTGGCCTCGAGACTTTTACCGTTTGCTAGCTCTACCGTGTGTTTGGTGGTCAAAAGTGTTGGGGGTGCGCTTAAGCATTTGACTAACTTTTAAGGACACATAACTAGTATCGACACCCGAATAGAATAAAACAGTAACAAAGAAGTCATCCAGAAGAAACTTACCCATCACAACGTTGGGATCGTTCCTTGCATCACCCTGACCTAGCACGAAAACACGTCCCCTGGCACCATTGCCATTATTGTTACCCCCGTTGTTGCCTCCATTATTGCCTCCATTGTTGTTCCTGTTTCCCTGGTTGTTGTTGTTCTGATTCTAGTTCAGCTGAGGACAGTTCCTCTTAAAGTGGCCTTCAGCGCCACACTGAAAGCATCCTTTATTGCCCTGCTGTTGCTGCTGCTGGTGGTTCTGTGGAGCTTGTTGTTGTTATTGGCGACTCTGATTTGCTGGTCGTGCGCTCCTGCAATCCTTTGCTTCATGACCAAACTTGTTACACCTCAGGCAACGACCCTTGTTGCACTGCCCGCTATGATGCTTATGGCACCGGTTGCACTTAGGGTGGTTCCCTCGGTATCCACCCTGTCCTTGATTACCAGAAGATTGCTGACCAGGACTCTGGTAGTCATCAGTCTTTCGCTGCTGTGACTGAACTGATGTAAAACCCTTACTTAAATTCCCATCCCATTTTCGCTTGTTATCATTGGGAGCGTCAGTAGTAGTAGCACTAATACGTTTGGGCAGTTTGTTCTGTTCAACTGCTTGATCGGTGAGACGATGGGCCAACTTAATTATTTGCTGAATGGTACCTAGGTTAGCTGAAGTCACGTGACTCTGAATCTCTGGTACAAGACCCTTAAGGTACAGCTCAATACGTTTGATGGGAGGGTCTACCATAGTAGGGCACAAGATGGCCAGCTCGTTTGACCTTTTCGTATACGCCTCAATCTCAGACCCCGTCATCTTCAGATTGAAAAATTCCACCTCCAGCTTGTGGATGTCGTCACGGCTATAGTACTCTTCTTTGATCAGTCCTTTAAAACCATTCCATGGGGTGGCATTAGCAACCGCCAGCCCTAGTAGTTGAACCTGTGCTTTCCACCAGGTTAACGCAGCACCTTCGAGTGTTCCCGTGGCATATTTCACCCTACGATCTTCAGGGCATTCACACATCTCGAAAACAGACTCAAGCTTCTCGAACCAGTGAAGAAGACCTACAGCTCCTTCTGTGCCGCTGAAAGTACTAGGTCGGCAATCCATGAATGTTTTGAACGTACATACTGGAGGGTGAGCATGTTGACCTCCTGCAGGGACAGCTGTGAGTGCCTCAGCAACTCGTTCATTGGTCAAAGCCGTCAACTGGGCTTGAGTTAGGTTGATACGTCCTCCGCGTCCGCTCATGATCTTCACATCGAAGGAAACACAAGTAAGAAGTGGTGTCGAGAAAGTGCGTAAGTGTGGGACGACAGAAGGAAGTAAGCACACAAGGCTCAAACAGTAGTTATCACATTAACTAATGCATACCATGAACAATGTACCATGTAACTTAACAAGTAGGTAATATAAACATAAACCGTATCACCTAGGATGTTGAGTCTTGCACGTGGAGTGAAGCGTCGTTGTGGATTGTCGACCACTGTACAGGTTATAGTCTGGTTTTGTCAAAAAGTTTTTCCCTTTTTAAAACCAAGTTCACTATAACCAATGGCTCTGATACCAATCTGTCACACCCCCAAAATCCACACGCGGAGTACCACCGCTTGGAGGCGTGACATGACCAGGATCGAGCCACCAATCATATTGAACAACATAACTAAGTAAATAAAACCAACCACAATACAATTGGTGACCAAAAGAGAGTAACCGATTTAAGTTAACAGCGGAAACGTAAAACGTAAGTTCAAAACATAAGTCCCATAGTTCATAAGTTTGAAGTTCAAAACGTAAGTTTAATAGATTCATAAAGATTTATTTATTAAGCATGGGACACTACGATCCATATCCCACAACGACATCCTCCTCGTGCCAGCTCCATAAGCATCTAGCGACCTGTAAGGCATGTAACAACGAGTCAACAACAAAGTTGAGTGAGTTCACGGTTGGTTGATTAGTTTTAAGTTTTTCTGAAAACGTGGTTTGACTTTCGTTGGCTTATTGCCGTGGGGGTTACCCCGTAGTTGAAAGTATGTTTAACCAGTTTCTTTTATTACCCAAACCATATCCATAATCAGTGGGGATTTTCCCGTATGAACCACTAGACGGTATGATATCGACTACTACGAACAATAGGTGTGCCCTACATCAGTGTCTATCATCATTGACAGTTTGCCATAGTCCATTAGTACACGCCCGTTCGGACGACACGGTGTGAGGTTTGTTAAACCTAATAGCGCTATTAACTAATGACCCGCTCGCCATCGGCCTCGGCGATTAAGTCGATATATAATGAGGGACTTAATGATAGAGTTTTGTCTAGTAAGTTTTAAGGGTGTTGTCCTACCCAAGGAGGACGAACGTACGTATTCTACCCAAGGAGAATACGCAGAATTTATTATTGGCATCCTACCTATGGAGGATGGCCGTACATATCCTACCCAAGGAGGATATGTAGATCCCGTTTTGATTTCTTTAACCCATTCCCAACCACCGGGAATCCCACGCCTTAGAAAGTGTGTGAACTCACCTCGGTTGCTCGGTTTGACTCTCAAAAATAGCTAACAGTCAAGGTCTGTCAATCACGTCCTAATATGATTACCAGTTAGTCATTTAGTGGTTTCAAATAGAGCACAAAATTCCTACGCGTATCTATCACATAACATGCATCACTTTAACGGTTTATGCCCATATAAGCTTCCCATCTATTCCCGTTCATAAGCAAACATACGACATTGCACATAACACTTTTATTGACATATAACATGTTAGATTATTCTCAGATAACCTACTCGACATTTAGACACGCAAATCACTACTTATGTCGTTTCAGCTTTAATCTTCAAAACCGGGCTGTTTTCGGGGATTTTAATAAAATAGTTAACTTGCTCCAAAAATTCCCAACTTTTTACAGAAGGACTTAAACGATCCAGATATTAATATGTAAAAATTTCGGGATCCAATTCATTACCAATATTTTATAAAAATTCATTTTCCGGACTGCAATCAGATTCATCTTTTTCTGACTGCAGTCCACGGAATAATTTATTTAAAATTCATTAAGAGTCCGATTTACGAAATTCCAGTGGGAGAATTACAAATACATCGGTGGTCATTTACAGTACAAATTTCATGATCTGAATCTACACAGAATCCAAGTTATGACGGAAAATAGAACGCTTATTTTCAGCAGTAAAAATGCAGCTTGAGCTGCTGTTACAAAACGGGTCTTTAAAAATAGTAAACGAAGTCCAAAAATTATGATTCCAGTGCCATTAGAACCGTATTTCATAATACATAAATCTAGACTTTAGAAAATGCATTTTCTGCTTTATTAAGGTCCGGTTACAGCCAACTGAAGTTGGCTGTAATCACTAAACAGCCATCCTGTTTCAGCTTTTAACATTCTAAAGTGTGTTCGATTGATTCCGTTAACATGTTTAGTGATCAATAACGACATTTAACATCAATATTAACAAGCAAATCTGCAAGTAATCAGCAACATATCAAAACAACTTCATACTAACATTATTACATCATGTTTCATCTTTTTAATGTTCTTGTTTCTTTTGTGATTTGAACATACTAAACATACTACAACTTGTAACCAAGAAACAAGATGAACAAGGGTTTGTCAAGAGCTTACTACTAGCACAAGGCTAGGGGAGAATCTATGGTGAAAAGATGATGAGAATGATGATGAACAAGCAAGAACAAAGTCCTTTTGAAGCTTCCACAAGTTGCAACCTTCTTGTATCACCCTTGAAGCTTAAATGGAACTTGATAAATGGAAGATGATGGTGGTTTAGTGGTGGTGATGGGGGCGGTTGTGGGAGGCCGAGAGAAGGGAGGAGAGAGTGAGAAGATGGAGTGTGATCTTAGTGAAGTGATGGAATGATATATGATCTTGTCCTTCATATATTATGTTTAAAGACTCAAGCAAGATCTCAAGCAAAATCTCAAGAATAGATATGGAAGATTTGAAGTAGGATATGAAGTATGGTGGGGTAATATGTGGGTCCACTTGGGACTGAATTCGGTAATAGGGGGGCTTGAATGAAACTTTTTGCAACTAAGAGGTAAAGGATAGTTAAGTTTCAAGTATAAACTTTTATATGTAAGTTAGTTGATTTTTAGCGGGTGTTATGGTGTACGGGGACCATGACTAGCTCAAAATAATTAAATAATATGTTTGACAAACATTTGGGGTCCCGGGTAATGTCCGGTTGTTCGATTAAATACCGTTTCGTTAAAGTGTTTAATTATTCCGTAAAGTGTCTATTATATATATTTTGTAACACTTTTAATTCCTAACACATAGGATAATATTCAGGACCATTTAGTCAATTTTCTGTGCACGACAAGTATGTTAACAAACATATGTAAGTATGACACAGTAATAGGAAACAGTTAAGTAATTCAACACAGTCACTAAGCACTTTAATTATCATTAAATAATCGTACGGATACATGAAATTACGAGGGTTGTCACAGTTTAACTCCCGGTAATCGATACACATTCGCATGCTTCCGTCTTTCTTTTTCACGAATAGTATCGGTGCGCCCCAAGGAGACACACTCGGCCTTATGAATCCTTTGTCGAGTAAATCTTGAATCTGTGACATTAGTTCTTGTAACTCTGATGGCGCGAGTCGGTACGGCGCCTTGGCTACGGGTTTCGCGCCCGGAACCAATTCAATTCCGAACTCAACCTCCCGTTCGGGCGGTATTCCCGGTAAGTCTTCCGGAAACACATCTTCAAAATCACGTACCACCGGTACGTCTCCAATCTTCGGTGGTTCTTTTTCGGGCTCATTCGCGTATATCATAAACGCTCTACATCCATGCCTCATGAGCTTGTGAGCTTTCAACTTCGAACACATTATAGGATTGCCTCCTTTCTCGCCATAGATGGTAACGTGTTTTCCGCTCGGAGATGTTAGCTTTATCTCTTTACGGAAACACACGACTTTTGCATGGTGTCGGGATAACCAATCCATCCCAACAAGCACTTGGAATTCTCCCATCGACATCGGGATTAGATCTATCGAGTATTCTTCGTCATCGATACTCAATTTACAGCCTTGACAAACATCACATACTATGAAACTCTTGTTATCCCCTATTTCAACTTCTAAGGGCACAGATAATTTTGTCAATACAAATGAAGGATGTCGATTAAATCCATGTGAAATAAAGGATTTATTCGCACCCGTATCAAATAATACACGTGCAGGAATCAAGTTTATTGCGAATATACCTGAGACCACATCGGGTTCTGTTTTTGCTTCAGCCACACATAGTTGGAAGGACCTGGCCTTCGCCTTCGGAGTTTCTGTTGGAGATTCTTTGGTGTCTTTCTTTCCAACCAACTCCGGACATTCGGACTTCTTATAGCCCGGTTGGTTGCACTTGTAGCAAACAGAGACCTTTCCCGGACATAATGAGGCGGTGTGCCCCGTCTTCCCGCATATGGGATGTGGTTTGTCTTTGAAGCGGCACTCACCCTTGTGCCCTTTACCACATACTTTGCAACTCGGCGATCCACCCTTCGCATCCGTCTTCTTTACCGACTCAGTCGTTCGAGCCTTCTTTGTAGGGCTCGGGTTAACATCCACTACCCTTCGTTCACCTCGTTCTATTTGCTTTTTAAGTTCAATTTCTCTTTCTCGAGCCGTATTTATGATCTCGGTGAGCGTCTCATACTTGGAAGGAGTCATAAACTCTCGATATTCAACACTTAACATATTATAATAATAATATATTTTCTGCTCCTCGGTAGGCACTAGCTCATCGCAGAATCTCAGTTTATCCATGAATATACACGGATTTTATCAATTGTTTCACCTCTTTACCTTAACTGGATGAACTCCTCCTTGATTCTGTTGATGACCGCCTTGGGACTGTGATGTTTAAGGAATGGTACCTTAAACTCGTCCCATGTCATGGCCCTTGCCGCTTCGGCTCCAATCTCTTCGGCATATTATCGGGTCAACCTCCCCGTTGTAATTGGCGGTTTACACGCCATAAACTCTTTGTATGAACAACCCTTACGTTCTCCGAATTTTTCTTTCACAAGGTTGACATTATCTTCCAACCTTTGAACCCGTTCCTCGACTAACGATAGCACCGTACTTTGGATTTTGTCTATTAAACCGGATAGACTATTCTCAATTGCCTTCCCTACTTCTTCGGCAATTACCTCTTTCATTTGTTCAGTGACTGTCGGCACCGGATCATTGTTACCCCTTTTCGTCATCTTGAAACTGAAATGTTTACATCAATTATTAAACATTTCATTTATAACATAACTTTATTTGTTTCGGTTTAGCCAAGTTCATAACTTGCTTTGGCCGTTCTCATTTAGTACACTTTCCGGGTTTGAGTGTGTTAACACGCTCTTCCCGTGCACATTAATTCACATCCCTTTTTCTCACATATGATAAGATCTACTAAAATAACTAATTCTTACCGGATGATTGATCAAGCTTGAACCGAACACACTTTGTTGACAACCTTGAGCTCTGATTACCAACTTGTAACACCCGTCTCAGTTTATTTAGATTTTAATTATAAAATGCGCATTTAAAAGGAAATACTTTACTTCCTTAAGAGGCTAAACAAAACGGAAGTTTACATGTCAACAATATTCAAGTTACTAACAACCAGTTTTAAACATCCCTAAATGACAAGTTAAATTTTTACTACATAAACATTGTTTTCAACAAGATTAGATAAGCGCGGAAGCTTCAAAATTTGTGTTCGGTTCTTGAAAATATGCTTGATCGCCATCCGGTTTGAGTCCAACATCACCTAATGTCAAAACCACGTTAAATGTTAGTTTTGACAACGTTAGAATACGCATAAACAAGTTCCATAATCAAACCAATAAAAATAAAATAATATTTCAGTTTTTAAGTCTGTCGCGCCACGCGACAGACTCCCTCCAATCGTTCGCGTGCCGCGAGAGCCCTCGTGTGTCAAGCCAGAGTTAATGATTCTTGTCGCGTGCCGCGGGGGAGCCTGTTTTCCAGCGGGTGCAGGTTTGAGACCTGCATTTCCTGCCCAACTCCGTTTTTCGCAAAACAAACTTCAAACGCTCATAACTTTCGATCCAGAGGTCCGTTTTAGGCGATTCTTTTTCCTATGCGTCTGTAATTTAATTACCGACGCGGCTATTACATTTATTTTACCAGAATTCGAGTCTACGGAGAGAATGTCTAAAATCACAATTATGTTTATTCCACCCACAAAATTTTCACCAATTCTACTACAGATATAATTGTAACTTCCAGGCGCATTTACCCAACATCCGGGGCTTACAATCATTGGCATTTCATTACCAAATCTATGGTTTCATGCTCTTGTGATCCGTCATCGCCAAATACTCTCCAAACACAATTTTTAATACTTAATACACATTTATTCGACCCGTTTGGCTCATTTATGAAATCCTCCATTTCTAACGACTACCAGACGTTTCTTTAAGCTAATTTAATTCGTTCAATTAAGTAGTGATCATCATCACTTCAACTAATACAATTCCTTATTCTAGAACACAACTTCAAATATCTAAATTATCAAATTTACATGATGTAACGAGACATGTTACATACCTTCAAAGCACACCCTTCAAACGCGCGTCACCACCGGCTTGTCCACTTGAAGCTCCGGTTTCCTTTCCTATAGAGTTAAACCACAACCCGTTTAGAACTCTTTTGCTTAACATATAACGCATAGTTCGCCATAATTCTATAAACATGCGTTTTAGCTCAAGTTTCCAGTTTTAAGCCTTCTTTGAGGTAATTTTATAAACACCTTAAGGGCACAAATTTCTCACAATTCACTATCAAGTTCATAACTTTTCATTTAGCCAAGATTAACATCAATTGGGCAATTTCACATCAATTTTAACATCAACAAATCAGAAATTACTTCATAGAATTCAGATTACACTAGAACAAGGATCACAATCCTAGTGTTTATCATGTTTTTACAAAACCCATTAATCACCTACAATGGTGATTATGAATCTCACAAGTAGTAAGCAAAATTTCAACAAGAAATTAACTAGGGTTTATCCCTAGACACTATATCATTCCTATTTCATCCAAACAACATTCATGCAACATGAATTTCGAATTTCTTAGGTTCATCCAGAAATTTAGACAAAGCTTTTCTATGAAATTTACATACCTTATGACCCCTTTACAGTGGAGATCAATATTCTATGTTCGGATTTTGATTTGGGACTGAATTTGGTCTTCAATTTTGATCAAATAGCAAGAACTAGGGTTTTGGAGGAACTCTGGTCGTCCCCTCTGTGTTTGATCGAACCCAACACACACACAAGTGTGTGTTTGAAGTTTAAATTATGTTTTTATTATAATTAGTTTCAATTTAAACCCTTTTGGTCCTTCTACTATCATTTAGTTCATATTTTGAGTGTTTTAACCCACTTTTAAGTCACTACAAGACTTTTATCTAACTAGGTTATTTTTAATCCTAGTTAGTTCATTTGTTTATTTACCGACATCATATTTACAATAAAAGATTTATATTTTCCCTCGTGTGCTCCCCGAATAAACCATCCTATCTTTTTCGTAGGGAATGGTTCCTCGGATTGCGACTTAAATTTGAAAATCCCCTCTTCTGTATCAGCAGAATACCCCGAAGGAGTAGGATGTGACGAGGTTCCTTCACTTTTGGGAGAACTATCTAGTTGACGGCAGGCGTCAGACGTACCTTACTCACTCATACTGTAAACTAACAAATAGTCAAATAACACAAAACAATAATTTACATGTATGCACATAGTCACATAGATTATTTCCTAACATAATTGACAAATTTTGATGTCAGCAGAACACTTCTGTGACTCAAATCAGTGGTTGTAGCTCTGATACCACCTTCTGTTGCAACCCCCGACCCCTGCCCCGAGAGGCGGGCGGCCGCGGCCGCGGCCTACTCAGAGCTGGTGGTATCGGTGTTTATTTAATTTGGCAGCGGAAATTTACATCAGGACCGTAGTTAGGAAATATTTTATCAGAGTAAAACACCTCATTTTATAAATAATAAACACATGGGTAAAACCCAAGTTTTCATTCATAATATGTTTATAGGGATAAACCCTATTTTATTCAAATAAAACGTCTTTCTTGTTTAGGTAACTTTTATACCCACTTTTCCAAGCCTTCAGTGCTCTCCAGCTGACTTCTAATTGGCTTTCACATTTTGTTATCTGAAACGTGTTTTAAAACATTTTGTCAGTGGGAAATACTGGTGAGTGCATCCCAATTTAATCAAAACACTTTTATCAATTTACAGTATTGAGGGCATCCGCAATTACATTTGTTTACATCTATCAAATTACCACCCACGGTACTGTCAATCATGACTTGTGGTCATGTTACTATTCTCAGTATTCGTAACAAGTAATGTATACAAAACCCCAACATATCGACAGTAATTGTAGAATTACAAATACTCAATCACTGTTAAATTACACTTTAAAATAATTGAGGTTTCGTAAAAGCAGTTGGTTATAAAAAAAAAATGACTCACATTGTTGTTTTAGATAATTCCTGGTGACTTCCTGGTTATAATCTATTAAATTAAACAATGCACACGTGTTAGTAAAATAACCCAATTTACATTAGCTATACCCCCCTTCCGAGACAGAACTCCAACGACTGAGTCAGGCAGAGACTCGACATGCGTTACGGAATCGGGCAGAGTAACTAATACGTAACAGGGGGTTATATTACTTACAACGAGGCAGAGCTTCGCTTTTTAGTGGGTATTATGCCCGGAAATTACTTTAGCTATTAGAGAATTTAGAGATTTGAGAGAGAATTTCGATTTTTGAACGATTTCTCAACTGAAGCCGTTGGCCTCTATTTATAGGGCCTGATCTCGACTTTCTCGCGCCCCGCGAGAACAGAAGGCAGGTCCTTCGTGGCCCGCGAGCGATATATGGTAGGATCTAGGGTGGATGAATCAACGGTGTAGGCTCGACACGACTGGGACACGTGGCGGCACCAGGTTGCACCTGGTGGCCAGCTGTCGCGACCCGCGACAGCTTCTGCTGTCTCTGTCGCGACCCGCGAGCGACCTGTGATTTTTGTTAAAATAAAGATATTTCGGGTCCGTTTCTTGTGTACAGGGTGCATTTTAGGACGTATAGGGCATATTTAAGGGTTTCGGGAGAGTTGTTATAGTTGTTATACTGCACTATCGTGCCTTTGGGCGAGTGTTCACGGGCTTCTGGCCCTAGTTGAGGGTTTTCCCCAGTTCGGAGATGAGTGTATCCCGATGTGGTGAATTTCGCCAGTAGCCCATTTGGAGGATTCGTTGGCCGTTCAAAAAAAAACTAATTTTATGGTTTAGGTTAGTTATTAGCCCATTAGGTTTAGACCTTTAGTGAGTCTAATACCCAATTTCGTTAAGTCATAAGGGCACATTTTTTCGAGCTCGAACAAGGTATATGAATTCTCAGGGCCGGCCCTGCTTCGAGAAAACAACAGTTTTTTTAATCTTTTTAATATATTTACAGCCCAAATTATATATTCACTACTACATTAACTACATAGTATTTTTACCATACCTATGTTTTATAAAATTTTTTTAAGAAAATAATTTAAACATGTTTATGTATAACTTTAGTTATCTTAATGATGACGTCATCATTTCATATAGAAACATTCGTCATGGTCGTCAGAGCGATCTGCAGTTCTGCACCACCCATCCTGTGACGCCGTGAAGTTGAAGTTACAAATAAGATGACATAATGTCAATTAACTCTATTAATTAAAAAATAGTATTATCCACGTGTACCAACTGGTTCCGTCAATACAGGTGTAAGTGTAACGGGGAAATAAAATATAACGGCCGGCCAATATCACTACTTTCCTGTATTAAAAGATTGCATTTGTACATTGTAGCTTGATTTTAATTTAATATCTTATAGTGACTGAATTATCATATTAATTAAAATACAAATTATCATATGTCTTTTTATACTTTTAAAGGAATATATTCGATACAATGAGGCATTTGTGATTTGTTTTTCCCAACTGAGACTTGTTCAATTTTACTGTTAAGAAATATCAAATCCTAGTCACTGTTATAATTATTAATTAAATCAAAATAAACGCATTCTAGTAACTCTTTACCATGCCCGTTGATTTTTTTGTACTGTGCAAATAGCCAAATCGTATAACATACAAAAAAAAAAAACTATTATAACAAAAAATCATAAGTAGACATTTAGTTGTATTATTTACCAATGGGTTGGTGGTCCATTGGCAAAGACAAAGCCTTTAAACAACTTGGGAGAGAGAGATCTTTGGTTCAAGTCCTATAGACAGCAGGGAATAAAAAATATTTACTGTTAAAAAAAGTAATTGTATTATTTAATATTAGTATGTAGATTTATACGTTTGATATATATAACTGTATGGGCACGTTAATACATAATCAAACTTAAGTAAAATACCATGAGAAACCTCATCAGTATCTTTACGTTACGTTGTATACATTAGATTTGGTAGGAGTGAAAAAGAGAGACGGTTATACGGTTACATAACCACGCTATGTATTAGAACGAAAGCCAACATGTGTGTATGATTCTACAAGTTGTCTATTTTCTAAAATTGCATACCAATTTAAAGGGAGATATGGAAGGACTGAAGGAGTATGCCGTTGAAAGAAAAAATATATGGAAGGAGAGTATAGAAAAAAATCAAATATTCTAGAAAATTTAAAGATTTTGACTTTCCAAACGAAAGTAAAAGGGTTTGGTTTTTGCAAATAATAATACACCCACAATTGTCTAATAACATGTGTAGTGTGAAGTGTCATAATGCCCCTGGGAATGAAGTGATATATGATATATGAGGCATTATGGGGTGAAGTTAAAAAGAAGTGTAGTGAAGATTTGTTAAGATGTAGGAAAATCTGATTTTTAATTTATTTTTTTTAAGTTAAAAAAAGGTTCAAACTAGATGTGGGAAGATCTGATTAGCCATTCAAATTCATCTCAGGCATGTTTAAGAAAACACCATTAATTAAAAAAAAGGCAAAAAACGCCCTGTGAGGCGGTACGGTGGGCTTTATGGGACGTTTTTGGGCATTCCACGCCCAATTCCACCCCACTACGAGTGGTCTAATTAAGATCCATTTTAAGAGACTCTCAACATGTTGATCAGTTCAAGGTATCAACCCAGAAGAAAGTATTAGAAGATGGGTCAAAAAGCTCTTTATATGGAAGTCAAAATCCCATTCTTAAATTTATTTATTTTTAAACAGACTTGTTCAAATCTTGATGGTCCAGTTATTGAGGGATAAAGAATATCTTTAATTAAAGTGGATCAAATATCCCCAAAATGCAAATATCCTGGACACTCGGTAATTATACTAATAATCATCATCATTCATCCAACATATATTTGTAAGGGAAAATTGCATATTATCTCGTTTAAATTTCAGATCAGTGATGGAGCTTTAACGAAAACTTGGTAAGAGCCGGACTCTCAAAATCCAAATCAGTGGGGCCCAGACTCTTAAACATTCAATATTTTACTTACACTACAAATTTTTTTTTTGTAAAACTAAATACTATGAGCGAAAAAATCGGTGGGGGCCGGGGCACCCCCGGGCTTCCATTAACCTGCGCCAGTGTTTCAACGTTGTCCTTTAATTTACTAAATCACAACGGATGCCCTTTATGTTTTAATTTCTTTAAATGCGGTGTCCTTTCTAGGGCTGTCCAAACTGCTCGACGATCGAAGATCGCTCGAAAAATGCTCGAAAAATACTCGTTCGATTCCCGCTCAGTTTGTAAATGAGCCGCTCAGATCGGTTCGATTCAAATTCAATCCAAGCATGAGCAAAGCTCCGCTCGCTCGGTTTCGCTCGAATTATTTTATTAATAATTAATATATATATATATATATATATATATATATATATATATATATGTATGTATGTATGTATGTATGTATGTATTATAGATTTTATAGATTAAAAACCCAAAAAAATATAATAGCCCAAAAAAAAATTAAAAGCCCAAAAAAATATTCAGCCAAACTTAATATTTAATATGAAAATCTAACCCTAAATCCTATTCCTAAAACAATATTCAATCATATCATAATTCATATTGTTAAGAACATTTTTAGAATCATGATTTGAGTTATGTATTGCTTTTGTTAGTAAAGTGTTGGACATGTTTTAATTAAGTTAGAATTTGTTTTTGTTGAACGAAGCCTTATAATTCAATCGGGCGAAACCGAGCGAAAACGATCCTCTCGATTTTTTTTAGGATTTGATAAAAACCGAGCAAAACCGAGCGAAACCGAGCCGATCGATTCAAATTCAATCCGAGCATGAGCATCACTTTTGCGCTCGGTTTTGCAAATTCGATCCGCTCGGATCGGATCGGTTGTAATTCAATCCGAGCATCAGCAGACCCTCGATCGGACCGGATCGGCTCATGAACACCCCTAGTCCTTTCTCCCTAAAAAGATTAAAAAAATAAAGGACATGCGTTGTAAAAAAAATAAAACATAAAGGACATCTGTTGTAAGGAAATTAAAACATAAAAGACATCCGTTTTAATTTCGTTAATTAAAAGATAGCGGCTAAAATTTTGTCGAAACTTAAAGGACATAAAATGCAATTTACCATGTTTATTCGGAGATCAGGTCAAATTCGCCAAAATGTAATTTAATATATAATTAATATATATATATTAGAAGGTTAGAGCAAATTAATTGTATTTGAAATTTACACTACCACTGCAATAATTGTGTTACGCCAAAGAGTTATGCTCTTGTGGTGGCACAATGATTGTCAATTGGCAGCCGGCGGTATGATTTCTTGGGGGAACGCTCAAAATAGCCAAACTTTGAAGGCAGTATGGGCCCGGTTAAGATAACATAGTTGGCCAAAGTGAGTCAATACGGAGCTCTCAAATTTGAAGAGTGTGATAATGAAGTTCACCGTTGAAAAAAAAAATGCAATAATATAAATTGGCTGTCATCTTTCAGAGACCATAGGCATATGTCATGGGGGCTTGTACCTTCATTACTTAAATGGTTTACACTTGCGTTTGGAATACTTATTGTATTTCCGGTTAAAGAATTTATTTCCACAAGGCATCTTGTTTAATGAGGATTGAGGACGCTACTATAGTGTGACCATATGCGACCCTCGCAAATCATATCCTCGCTATGCTTTTTGCGACCACTTGTTGCAATGGATTTTGTTTTGCGATCAAAATTAGCGACTAAAAGCCGTCCAAATTTTCTATGTAATTTTACAATCAAGGATTAGGTGATTTGGGAGTTGGGACTCGCCAGGTAATTTTTAAAATGAAATATATATATTTTTAATCATTTAAATATTAAACAAACACAAATAAAGAAAAGATAAACGTGTTTAGTTCAATAACTTGCATAGAAATGGTAAACACGAAACCTTTTAAGATCTCTTAGTTATGGTTTGTGACTGACTTAGCGTCATATTGTTTTATTTTATTTTTTTAATTATTTTTGTTACGTAATTATTTTCCAATTGTTACGTAATTATTTTTTTTAATTATTGCCTTCGAGGACGCTACTATATTCACCATATGCGAACCTTAATGCTCTTTTAGTTATTATTTTCCAATTTTTTTTCTTGGCGTTATATTAGAAATGCTTCTCCATCTTAATGCCCCTATAACGTCACGTTATCAAGGTCCTCAACGCCCGTGTAGTGCTCATTAGAGCATTCACATTGGAGCCTCTATCTCTATCTATATAATTTAATCAAAAAAACACATTTTTCTTTAAAGTAAGTTTACTTTTTCAAAAACCTCTCACATCTAACTCTCTATCTATTTCTCTATTATACTCACAATCACTTGTTTTATTACTTTCTTTTTCTTTCATACACTCACAATAAAAAATATAGAGGCATTATGAGCCTCTAAATATAGAGGTTTACTTTAATATCCATAAAACTTTCTCTATTATAGAGATGTCAATGTAGTGATGTTTTTGTTGTTTCCTCTATATCTTCCTCTATATTATATAGAATGCACTAATATAGAGGTTCCAATGTGAATGCTCTTATGAATGGCCTAAGCTTGCGCAAGCTAGCATTTATATTTTAAAGGGTAAGATATCTTAAATAACCACCCGACCCTTAGGGAGCGTTTGGTTCGCAAGAATTCATGGAATTTAAGGGAATTGGAATGTGAATTCTATCTCTTATGATGTTTGGTTCACAAAATTTGATGGAATTGAAATCACAATTCTAATCTTCATGTTTTTGGTTGACAATAGAATTGGAATTGGAATTCCTTCAAATTCCTTTAACTAAAGGAATTCAAAATCCTTCCTATACGTGAAGAAATTAAAGTAAATTCATTAGAATCTTCGACCGTTTCGACCCGCACCGTTTCAACCCGTACCGTTTCGACCCATACTGGTTTCGATCCAAACCGTTTCGACCCGTACCGTTTCGACGCGAACAGTTTCGATACCGTTTCGACGCGTACCGTTTCGACGCGTACCGTTTCGACCCGTACCGTTTCGACGCGAACCGTTTCGACCCGTACCGTTCCGACGCGAACCGTTTCGACCCGTACCCTTTCGAATCAAACCGTTTCGATGCGAACCGCGAACCGTTTCGACCCGAACTGGTGGTTGTGGGTGCCGGGGTGATGGATTCCAATTCATTAGACAACCAAACACAACAAAAATGGAATTGAGATTCCAATTCCAACAATTTCCAATTCCAATTGAAAATTTTAAATTCCAAATCCAATTGGAATTTTTAAATTCCAAATCCAATTCCTTCAAATTCTAATTTCTATACAACTTCCAATTCTAATTCCAAATCATTCTGCGAACCAAACGCACCCTTAGATTCTCGAAACACATCCTCCTTGTTTCCAGATATTATAACTTTCACTATTCGGTTTGATTAAAAAAACATAATATTCTTGCTATAAAAGTAATTGCTTTTAAAAAGTCACAAAAAATAATCAAAGTATTTATCTGCTTACCAGTCGGTAAAGCTTTTGAGTCAAGTTTAACTTTATCAAGCTTGTAAATCGAGTTTGTAGCACAAGCTTGCTTTCATGTCCAGCTTAAACCATCATGATAAAGGCTTTACCTTTGTCGGGGTGTGTTTCTTTAACAATCTAATCCTAGATTTAATCTAACCCATTTCTTCATTGCGAGACTCGAACCCGCTTCAAGAAGAGGGTAACACTTTTACGCTCCTTGATACCGCTAGGCCAAAGGCAGTTTGGTAACGAAGGCTTTACCGACTATTTTATCCCTACAGATGCATGTTAGGAAGAACAGGGGCCTTTATTTAACAAAATATTAAGAACATGGGCAATTCAAGTTGTGTTTCATTTAAACCGGTAAATAAGGATATACTTCGTTTAAAAGAAAAAAAAAAAAAACAGGCCAAATGAGTTGAACGAGTTAAAAGTACCTAAATACAAATAAAAGGTTATTATTATATGTATAGATTATGAACCCATTTGACCCGTTACTCAACTCAAGTTTATATTAAAGAAAACGAAAAAAAAGGGGAAAATATGACCAATGCAATCAAAAACATTTACAAAATATGAGAAGAATGGCAATGATTAAGAAGTAACATTTAAGCTAGCAACACAAACTTTTACGCCTAAGGAAAACAAAACATGGATTAAAGAAGCAAAATTTCGGCCAGAGAACACTTTTCACACGTTAGACAGCACAAAACAAGACATGTAATTTGCAATGAGAAAATAGAATTCGAAAATACACATCTTAGGCTGTTCATTCTTGTGAAGTGGAGGCAGATTCTTTCAAACAAGACCTCATGATCTTTCCTAGCTTGGAACACGCATCGAGGCATAATTCCATTGCCTGTTAATCATAACAAGTAAATATGTTACAGGAATTAGCATGTATCACACAAATCATTCAAAAAACATTGTGGGCACAGCAGTTTTGCATATGAACGAGTCGATTAGGAACAAACTTTATCTCAAATAGATTAAATCCAAAAGACCACCATACCTCGTGAATCTTTGAAGCAGACCATTCACCGGTTATTGTCAGTTGAGTAACCTCATTGCGAGATGGTAAGCATGTAATCATCAAACTACCATCTTGATAGTTTTCTTCTTCTGTAACAGGGTCAATCACAAGATTCTTCCCAAGGCAAGACTATAGAAGAACCAAAAACGGAAAGTGAGCACGTTACAGGATAATGTTAAAACAATAAAAAAATACATGCATGCCAGAAAGCTGTTAAAAAAGAAAACTTAATGGCAATATGAACCAATAGGGAAAAATATATGCAACTAAGCAAGTGAGTATACCACAGAAACGGCAGCAACCAAATCATACATCATAATCCCTGCGTCTGCCAAGGCAAGACTAGCACACGAGATTACAACAGGAAGATCACCTGCAAAAATAAAAATAAATTGATAACATATGTTGCCAAAATAGCTATAGATATATAATGTGAAACTTACAGCCTCCAGATTCCAAAACTAATGCAAATACGTCCACGGTTGTTTTCGGAAATGTATCAAGCATGATAGCACCCTCCAAAGACTTATGCAGCTGTGACGAAATATCTTTGTTCTCTGACGCCTAGCTCATGAAAATATTGGTTCAGATAAAAGACAGATATTAGGATACTAGTTTAAAAAGGTTATTCTATATACAATTAAACATACCTGACCACGAACTGGAGTGGCAAAAGTTGTATAACTAACGTTACAATTCAGACGACCAATATCACTGTACATCATTGCTTTCTTACTTTCCCTGGGGCCAAAACTGATGAAAGAAATTTCATGGCGATAAATTAAATAGGCAGACAGTACGTAAAACTGATGAAAGAAATATCAACTATATATGAGATAAACTTACATAGACACAATAACTTTGGTGTTACCAAATTCTGCATAAGCAGACCCTGATGCTGCATTGACCGCACCCGTACGTAAAACTGGAATGCAAAACAATGTAGCACACAAGTTATGCCATAATCCACTATTATGTAAACCCTTAAACTAACAAAGTAAGCTGTGTTACATTATAAACAAACAACTGAATGAACCCCAAGCCAATTAAACCACAATAGAAACAGCCATAGTTGTTAAAAGTCATCGCCTCTTGCGCCTAGGCCCATTTTCCAAGCTAGGCGAGACAATTGCGCTTTAAGTCAAGGCAATTGCGCTTTAATTCTCTAGGTGATGGTTCAGGCGCAGATTTCGGCAAGATTCCTAAATTCTGGAAAGTTACCGGCTAAGTTCTCTAAATTCCGGCAAGATTCAAGCCAGATTTCTACTTTTATATAAGGAAAACTACTTTTCTACACTAATATTTTACAAGTTTTGGTACTAATCAGATGATATTAAAAGTTATATGATAGCTTTTGTTTATTTTATTTAAAAAATAGTATTAACTTTCGAATACATAAAATATTTTTAATTTTTTTCTTTGTGCGCTCTTTTTTTCTCAGGCCCTCGCTTTTTTTGCGCCTTGCACCTAGGCCCCAGGCGAGGCCTATGCACTTTGAGTGCGCCTAGAGCTTTTAATAACTATGGAAACAGCAAAAAAGACAATGCACCAAATCAAAAAACCCCAAATGCATATGATTACACTTGGCAATATTAGTCCATACGTTTAATTATAGAGTACAGGTGTCTGATTCTTACCTGAATACCCTGACTGTCTAACATAAACATGAACATCAACATGGTTTAGGAACCCAAATGACCATTTTTTAAAACATCCGGTTCAAAGCCGGACTTATCCTTACCTGAATCATTCTGACCAAAAAGACCACTTTTTAAGACCCAAACCCATTCTGACCTGAAACTGTTCTAGCCCGTCACACTGCCTCACCCGACTCGGCTGTTTTTGTCTACATATGATACTCATGTTTAACCCAAAATTAAGATAATTTTTAGGTTAATTAAAATAACAAATGCAAAGTCTTTTCAAAGCAAAGCATGAACTCACAAACTTTTAGGCCTTGGAAACTAAATCCACAGTCCTACAGGTAATAAATCGTGTTTAAAAGCCAATAAAACTAGGGTTTTTTTCTTCTTCTGAATTTGTCTCTCCCACTTTTTTATTTTTATTTTTAACAGGTGCAGGGGCAGAAAACAAGACATGAATAATCAATAGGCAATAAAACTATATCCATAGATCAAACATGACAAAATCTTTGGATCAAAATGTAAACAAACAAATTGCGAATATTGTTATAAAAAAGGTCATACATGCAGGTCTGCACTGGTGGAAATCGCGACCGTCGGGACGGACCCAATCAACGTCGGTGAAAAGAGGGGGTCTGGTCTTCTTATTGGTGGTCGGAGACGGTGAGTATGTCGCCGGAGTTGCTCCCGCTTTGGCGGCCATGAGTCGTATGTCAGGCTGGGACCCTTGTTCAGTTTCACCTGTCTCGCCCACTCTCTCGTGTATTTATGTTTGTAACCCCTCCTTTCCTTGGTTTCAGTTGTTATGTATGGGCCAAGCCTATAATGCTGGGCTTTAGCTACTTTATAGTTATGGGCCCTTTCTCACAATTTTTCCAAATCTTCAAATGTGGAAATCGGTTCCAAACCCGAACCGGTTTGAGCCTGCCTAAAAAACTTATTAAAAACGGTCTGAATGATAGAACCGGTTTTTAACCTGATCCATATTGGTTTGGTGGGTTGGGGTTTTCAACCCTAAAACCGTTTCTTAACCCGAACCGGTTTGAGAAAAAAATAAAACAGGTCGGATAATGAACCAAATCGGTTTGGACCCAAACTAGGTTTTGTACACCGCTGTATAGAATGGAGTCATGGGCTTACGGAGAAATGGAGATGAAGTTTTTGTCATCTTAATTTATTCGTATATGAATGGTTTTAAGTTAAATTCATGTTCTCGTAATATACCCCGACTAAGAGCCCGAGATACATGAAAGGGGTTGTTCCAACTTTACAATGCAAGAATTTCGCTAAGTTTATCACCTCGGGCTGATCCACACAAACGCCATACAAACAAGATTTATGGAGATTATTTTTTAGCCCTAATAATAAGTGGAAACACCTAGGGATTCGGGCCACACTACAAGTGTTCCTTTCCGACCATTCCCCAACCAATAAGACATCGTCAACGAAGAGTAAATGTGAGACAATAGATAACCAAACCTTTATTTGGAGCTCTAAACCATAGAACAAACCCTAATCCACTGCTTTGTTTACCATAAAGGAAAACGCCTCCATAAAAATGATAAAAAATAGGGGGGGGGGGGGGGGGGTATGGGGTCACCTTGTCTAAGGCCTCTATGACATTGAAATTCGAAAGTAGGCGAGTCGTTATCGATGACCGACGATATAGCCGAGGCTAAAATACTTTGAACCCAAAGACGCCGTTTTAGCCCTTAATGGAATCAATAAATTTTCAGTTAATGTGATTGTAAGCTTTCTCAAAGTCAATCCACTATTTTGTTGGCTTTTTAAATTAAATTCTAGTATAATGATTTCTTAAAATCAAAGAAAAAAATTATATACTTTATTAATTTATAAATGGTATACCATAAAAAATAGATCTTTATTTTATATATCAATATTAGTGTATTATTGCTTATGTCTAATAATGACTTTTTTTAAAAGGTGTATTGCAATGTATGATATAAATCTATAAGTGTTCGGGTATACCTTCAATTTATAGGGTGTGTGTCACACCCCAGCTGATGGCGGAATTATTGGGGCGTGGCACTGAGCGAAACAGATTGTTCAAGAGAATCCATAACAAGTATTAATGACGATATATTTAACGTTCATGTCCCATACCATAAACATATAAAGTAAAAACAGTTATTACAGACAGATTTTCTCAAAAACAAGCAAACTGTTCCGACAACTCAGATTTATTTAGTTTGTTTCTAGACTCCCTAACTTGTTCATCATGGCACAGCAAGCAAGGCATCCTAATCAACCTGTCACATACGTTAAAATAAAGTCAATACACAGAGTGTAAAAGTGAATACACAAGTTTGCATAGTATGTAGTATAGTGAAAGCGTTTACGCATAACCAGTATGTAACACGTAGAAATGTGAAGCAAGTTAGCTATCGACAATGAAGTACGCAACCGACATGACTGCGAGTTGTAGAATGTGCAACACATTATCACCACTGTGACCATGTGAAGTAGAACCCTTAACAACCCCTGTCCACGACAGGTGCTGAGTCCAAACTATAGCACTATCGTTGCTAAGGTGTCAAACAAACAATCACTGTGTAAACATAACATACAAGCATTCATCGAGTCACGTATAGCATGCGAGAGCGGTTAGCGTTAAAAGTGTTTGCGTTGTGTGTTCGATGTGATTTGATATAGAAAACGTATGTAACACCCAAAGTGCGTTAAAAGAAAATAGGTTCGAGTATACTCACAGTTGTGTTTAGCTAGTAAACACGGTACTTGGATGGAAGGGAGCGCGTGGGAAATTAGCCTGGTCATAGAACAGTATCGTAAGCGTTGAACATCGTGTAATAGAGTGAAGTGTCGTATGGTGAGTCGATCGGATGACCACCCGGACGGATGGCCATTCGGTCGGTTGGTCATTCGATTGGGTGAGTGTGTTTGAAAACTGTTGGAAACTTTGAAGTTTTCGTTATAGCATTTTGGAAAATGTGATGTATTTCTAGGTGTCAAGTCATCCGGGCGGATGGTCATCCAGGCGGATGGCTATTCGGGTGAAAGTCTGATATTCTTTAAATCGTTTAAGCGTTGAAAGTTGAAAAGAGCAAGTCACCTGGTCGAATAGTCATTCGATCGGATGGTCATCCGGTCGGATGGCTATTCGGTTGGGTGATCTGTGGTTTTGAAAATCTCACAAAATTTTCTAAGTTAAAAGTTTTAACGGAGACGGTGTGATGACGTGTCAAACAATGGGAATCCACACCAAGTCCAGCTCAGCCGATCGGATTGGAATCACCCCATTTGATCGCACTCACTGTTCTTTTGATGAAGTTTCATGTTCAACCCGTGAATCGGTCGCCTCCCCGGTGGAAATCCGTTTTCAGGCCGGCTCTAGACTAATGAACGAGTCTAAAGTCAGATTGAGTCTAGATTCCGTCGGTTTTGAGTAGAAGAGTGTAAAAGATTGAAGAAAATATGAAAATATCTTCCAACTCTTTTAATCTTGTTGTGATTTGCGTAAAATAATGTAGAAATCCTTTAGATCTGAACGAATCTTGATGAGATGATGCCACACAACAGTTTACATAAGAAACCGTGATGACGTCACCTTCAAGCAGTCCAAACCAGGTGATTTCATGGTGGAAGTCAGTGATTTCAGTGAAGAAGATGAATAGAAAATGTGTATTGATGATGGAAGTACATGATTTAGGAAGAAATACTTACGAAGATGGCTTGAATCGAGTGAAAAGTGCTTGAAAGCGAGCTGAGTGCGTGCTGGTCGGATAGGGCTGTCACATCAGTGAAAAGTGATGTGACAGGTGAGTATTTATAGTGTGAGGGAGGAGTTAAGGCGGTGGAACAATGGGTGGGATGGCTAGTCGATCGAATAGGTGAGATAAAAAAAAAGACGGATACCCTTTTGGGATGGAAAAAAAACCTAAAGTGTCGCTGATGTGGAGGAGGGAGGGTTGTGTAACGAGTGGAATGAAAAAGATGGCTACCTTGTGGCCTTATACAATTTTACATTTTACGTTTATGCATGTTAGAAACATACATAAATGAATGCAAACGCCCTCACCCGACCATAAAATGCACGCTCTTACAAGCGTCATCTCGTCGTGACATCTTAAGCTTTTTTATACTAGAACCCTTTTGTACCGGAACATATGTCTCGGACTGTGTCAATAAGCTGAAGTTTTGTAAACTTAAATGACCAATGTCGAAAAAAAAGTCATCTCATATAGCCGTTAATAGTATGGACACATCAACCATCTGACATTAGGATTCTTAGTACTGTTCCCATCTAAATTAATTCAAATTCAATCAATGTATTTCAACTACCGACTTAAGTGTTGAATGTATAGAACTAGTTGATGACTCGCCCGCGTTGCGGGGCGATGGCTGAATAATTCTCAACCAATTAAAAAAAACAGTTATATAGTTTTGCTAGAAAAAAAAAACTAAAACGATGACAAGACCGTAGTTTTGAGCTCAGGGCAAAACGGTAATTTGTCAGGACTAATGAGCGAGTGTTAGGCAGCTACTTGACACGAAAAACAATTAAATCGAGTAAAGTAATGAAAACAGAACGCTTTTATAGTTTTGCTAAAATAAACCAAAACAATGACAGTACTGTAATTTTTAACTGACGGCAAAGTTGTATTTTTTTGACTGTTTTCCAAAAGCTAAAGTGATGGCAAAACCAAAATCGTAAATTTTGCGTAGGGCCATATGCATAATTTTTAACTTGGGGTAATATCGTAATATGAATTTAAACTAAGGGCACAATCGTTATTTTTAGCTGGAGGAATTGTATTTTGAAATGGGGGCAAAATGATCATTTTTAACAGAGGGCAAAATCGTAATTTTTAGCCGGTGGGAAAACATAAATTTATTTTGAACCGGGGGGGGGGGGGGGGGGACGAAACGTAAATTTGGGTTGCGGGCAAAATCGTAATTTTGAACCGAGGGCAAATTCGTAATTTTGAGAAGAGGGCAAAAACATAATTTTATTTTGAGTTGGGGTCGAAAACGTAATTTTAAACTGGTGGCAAAAACGTAATTTTAAAGTTAGTATAAAATAATAAACTGGTTGGTCAAATGGGGGAGTGCCACAATTTCCTCGTTTGAAACTAATGGTAAAACTGTAACTCTAAACGGGGCAAAATCGTAAATTTGAACCGAGGGCAAAATTAAGAATTTTAGCTGGGAGCAAAAGCGTCATTTTATTTTAAACTGGGGGAAAATACGTAATTTTGAACCGATGGCAAAATCGTAATTTAAAGCGGAGATAAAATCATAAATTAAATAGACCAATAGGGGAGTGTCAGACAACTGCCTGACACTGTTCCCTTGCCGCCCATGTCACCCAATAAAGGGCAACAACTATTGCCGCGGACACTGTTGTTTGTAGTTGTTGAAAATTTCTTTTTCAAATTTATTTGAAAAATATATCTTTGAATAAAACAACTACATGCACTTTACTCTTCCAATTCTCATTTTAAAAATTGTTAATTTTGAGTATTTAATATTTTATTAAATTAGATATGAAGTGTAAAATTAGTTTAAAGCCTTTGTTTGAGTGAATTGTAAGTCGTATCATTTGAGATCTTGGGGTGTGAGTTTGAATATATGTGTCCCTTTCAACACCTTTTTTTAAATCGTCAAAATGACATACCATCTCCTAAACTTACCAAATTTTGGTTCCACCAATCAGTAGTATCCTATACAGTAAATTTTACTAGATTCACGAGTTTTTTTCCAAACTAGTGTTGGTGGAAAAAATATTTACCAAAATAGTGTTTCTTAAAAAGTATTTACCAAATTGGTGTTTTTCATATATTTTGTATTTATCTTTTATTTTCTAACCAACATATTAGGCCCTTTTTACATTTTTTTTATTTAGTTAATCTAATATCTACTTTTTATTATATTTTTTATGTTTTTATTCAATCATTTCAGTAATTTTTTTCTTCCGTCAACTTAGTTTTTCTTACCAACATATATGTATTTAAAGATATCTGTACGAGCAAAAAATCACAGAGAAAACTTCATAAAAGATCCAATAAAAATTAATTTCACAATGACAAAACAATTTATGAAAGCACAAGGAAAACACATAATTTTGTTATGCCCAAAAACACTATAAAATTACTGATTCTTTCAATTATACCTCATAAATTGAATTTTTCAAAATCTAAGATTACTTGTTTAAAAACTGTTTACCTTTTTTCAATTCTGATTTAGTTCATGATGGTTAATTCTAATTCAATCGAGGATGTCGCTCCTGATTCAACCTACATCAGCATAATGATGGTCAATGGTAGAAAAAAACAATGAATTGATTCAATAAAAACATAAAAGTAAGATACAAAAAATAGATAATATAGTAACCGAATAAAAAAAAATATAAAAGAGTCTAATATGTTGGTTAGAAAATAAAAGATAAATACAAAATAAATGAAAAACACCAATTTGGTAAATATTTTTGAAAGAACACTATTTTGATAAATATTTTTTCCACCAACACTAGGTTAGGAAAAAACTCCTAGATTCACACCCCTCTTAACCTAAGTGGTTATAATAAAAAGAGATAAAATTATATATAACATACAATAAAAAATGGATCTAAATAACCCTGTTCCCCTTGACTATCAAGTAATGTGATTGCACCCAATCCAATTTTTCTTAGTTGTGCAACTATGTTACTGGTGTAAATTAGAAGGGTAATTACAATGATATAGAGTACACTTGTGGCATTGTAATGTTGTGCTTGTAACTAACTATAACGCGGCGTAAATGTAAGATACAAAGACTTGCAAGTAACACACATCTCTATAGATATTCTACAAAGTGGTTCTATAAATTAAAATGAAATGAATCAATAGACTGATTGAACTGGCATTTAATCACCGGATCAATTGCCAATAAATTAAACCCAAATTTCATTGTGTTTTGGATGCAGATGAAATATTAGACACACAGAAGGATTCAAGCCAGGGTTCAGTTAAGTCAACATCAACAGGTGTCCCATTATCATCATCAACTTGCTCAGGTGAATCTGTAATCGCTTCTTTATCATGAGTATGTAAAGATTCAGATTCAGACGAACAAGATCCACTTGATGATGTTTGTTGAAGCTCGCGATCCATTCTAATAGTGTAGTCCTGTGTAACGAAATAAACGCTATTACAATAATAATGTATATAAATCTTGCAAGCTTTAAACTGTTTGAAGGTGTACCTGTACCTGATAACGGTCAAAGGAGAAATTCCTTCTTTTAGATTTTTCCGGTGCAATGGTTAGAAGTATCTGAACAACCTCGCTCATCGTTGGGCGTGCGTCTGGATCCAACAACAAGCACTCCTTTGCTAAATAAGCCATCACCTGCAATTCCTCTTCTTCAAACTTCCCTTTCAGACGTGGGTCCGGCAACTCTTTACTCACCCGCTTGCTATCGTGTAAAAGAGGTGTTGCCTGCACAAACATTATACTCTTATCAGTTTCATACATATAACTATATATGTTCGCAACATGAAGAGATTAAATAATAATTATATTAATCACTAACCCATATGACAAGGCTCTCTTCCCCGCCTTTGTCAGCTGATTTATAAATTGGATGTCGGCCACTAATAAGTTCTAGAAGCACAACACCAAAACTGAAAACGTCTGACATCAGCGACGCTCTTCCGACAATAGCGTATTCTGGTGCAAAATACCCGAAGGTCCCCTGCATTCGAGCAGGTGAACTCGAACAGCTGGGGAGACCGTCACTCGCTAAACTTTTAGCCATCCCAAGATCCGTAATCTAATAATAATAAAACAATTATTAATCTCATCAGAAAGCAAATTATAAAAACATAATATAAAAAAACATCTTTTATATTGAAGTTATATGATCGTACCTTTGCTCGCCAGTTTTCATCTAGGAGAATGTTGGTAGATTTAACATCTCGATGCAAGATTCTTGGTGCAGCTGCTTCATGGAGATATTCTAAGCCTCTAGCAGCTCCGATCGCAACCGCAATACGAGCTCCCCAATCTAGACATTTTTCTGATACTCCGTCTAGACACTCTCTGAGGTTACCGTTCAACATGTATTCAAATACTAGAAGCATCTGAGGTTGTTTCCCATGATACTCTAAACAGTAGCCTAGCAACGGTACCACGTGACAGTGATGTAGTCTCGATAGCAGTTCAATCTGAACATTGTAAAGTTTTCAAATACTAGACATCTTAAAATATTCGAGTGTTGGACATTTGGTAATTGATATATTACCTCCGTTAAAAAAGTGACTTCGGCATCTGGGCCGCCTTGAGCTTTAAGCCGTTTAACGGCAACAAGTCTACCATCTCTCAGTTCACCGTAATACACGTGACTGCTTACCCCGACTCCGATTAAATTAGAATCTGAGAATTTGTCGGTTGCGGTTTCCAATTCAAAGTAAGAAAAGTTTGTGATGGTTCCTTGTACAGTCCTTGGTTGTTTCCGAAAGAAGAACGAAGTCTTGTTTATACACCCTGGAAAAAAAGACGAAAAGTAGACGAACATTTGAGGAACAAAAAAACAAATAAATAATAATAAGAAAACAAAGTTTTGATATAACACAAAAGCTCTTAAAATTGTGGCTACCTGTGACGGGATTGGTGGGAGAGTGAACGGATATTTTTGATTCTGGGATGGAAGATGTTTTATAGCTTATTAACTTGGTACTACTGCTGTAACTTGTGTATTTATCATATGAGGATAAAGGTAGTTGTTGTTTAGGGAAGTGATGCTTTCGATATAGATAGCACATTATTGAAGAGAAAATTGCAAGAGTTGTCACCACCATGGATAGTAATAATATGATTAATACTGCTTTGCTGGAAAATTGTTTCTTTGAAGACTCTGACTCGCCCAAAAGTCCTGTTGAGAAGACGTTGAAGTAGCAGCATGTGTTAGAATTTTAATAAATGGCAATTGGACATTTTTTATATTTAATATCAAAAAAGAAATAATAAATATACCGGAATTGCAATTGCAGGAAACGAAACAATTGGATTCATGGCCTGCAGTCACTTCAGGGAGTCTATCACCAGAACAGATGCATTTCCATCGATTTTGACTTGTATCTTCTGCATAATCATATGAGGAAATGTACAACTTGAATTAAATATGAGAAAGTTATAGTGCACAATGGAAAGTTTTATTGGTGTTAATTTTAAAAGAGGATATGAATATATGTTTAAGGAGTATAAATAACTTTGCAGTTGATATATTATGAAGTAAGCATACCGGAGTTGCAATCACATGATGAAGAGCAGTTGGTTGGAATAACTGTTTGCGGGTTCAGTTTCTTTGCATAACATGTACATGTCCACTTGTTTACATCTAAAATCTCATCTACTGCAATTAAAGATTACAAGCAAAACACAAATTGTTTAAACACAGGAATAATTTCATCTTGTTTCTTTTTAGACAATAAGTTAGAATAACAACAACGATATCTTCTGGAATAGACTATTAAGGATTATACAAATCAAGATATTATAGTTGATACTAACCGCAATGGATGTGCTGAAAACAGACCAAGCTGATAAAGCAAACTAAAACAACATCCAATCGAAGCTTCATCTATTCAATCCAAACACTGTGACAAAAGAAAATGAAGGCGGTCTAAGTGTTGTTTCATACTCCGAAAAACACGCACATGTTAAGCATGTAATATACTATGGACCCTTGTAATCTATACCATTGAACCATTAGGATGTCCAGTCATACAGGAGATTCTCTATGTTCCTCATGATCAAAGATCGGTGATTCTAAAAGAAAGAATTATTGCAATTTTTTTTTTTTATTGCAAATACACCTTATAACATGTTTTATGCATCTTAACATTGCTACATCAAAAAAGATAGATTCTATGCCATAAGAAAGCTGCATTGAGTTTTAAAAGTATCAAGGGTGAAAGCTGCTATAAATATAGAATGAGATGCTTGTCTGACTTGAAATTTGAGGAACAAACATTCTTCAGCTTTTTTGAACCTCAAGACTAGTCATGAGTAACAGAAACAAACCCAAAAAATCTGAAACCGGATAAAAAACGATTGTCTAATACAAATAAAACAGTTATCAAGAAATGTGAAAAACAATGGACATAAAGTAATTTAACACCGATCCAAAATCCAAAACAACATCTTGCTAAAATGCAACAAAATTCTATACGCGTAATAACTTCATCATTTATACATATGTGTTAGTGTTACCTACCTACCTACCTGCATCATTTTCATTGCATTCAACATTAAGTAAGATACAGATGAACAATAACAAGAATACCTACCGGTTGATTAACCACACTGGCCCAAATCATTAAACAGGGTTTGACCAAAAAAGATTTTACATAGGTTAGCACAAGTAGAGACCAGAGAGCATTGATCGAACCGACTAAAAATGGCGGACAATATCCATCACATTTAATACAAAAACGTCAAATTTGGTTGAAATCGACATCCAATAGTGACCGAATTAAAAAACTAGCAAGATTTCAAGTGCATCAGCCTCAACCTCAACCACACCCACTTCTCTCAGGCTAGGACAGATGCCTTGTGTCTAATCCGAAAGTGACCCCTCAACCATTTTCAAACAAATACAAATTCAATACTCCTCCTTATCAATACAAATAATATTATCAAACTTACTTTATTTAACGGTAGGTGCTTGATTGCATCATTACTGACTCGATTTCAATAGTTTATACTGCTATAAGATTTCACAAATAACGGATTTTGTTTTTATAATAATTTATAACCTTGCCGTCAAAGAAAGAAAACAAAGCTGTTTGTGTATGTAATTTGTTTGATTGACGTTTGGAAAAGCTTAACGTATTTGACAAACCGGACCCACGGAGCTCCGTGTAGTCTTCTTACCGCGTATGGATATACAGACAGTTGTAATCATTTAAGTTGTACTTTGTGTTTGTTTTGTTGTACATCTAGTTAAAACGTCATTTTCTTTTCAAATCAGTGAGTATTGATTAGAAATAAACTAGAATTCAGCTCAAAAAGTGTTGTAAACAAACAAATAATAACGAAAATGGCGTATTGTACCTGATAACAAGCAAAAAGATCCAGTACTTCCTCAATTAGACACCTGTACAGTAAATAGATTACGAGAAGCGGAAAATGTGAGTGCGAAAGTCATCATTGATGAAGTTTTGAGAGAAAAAGAAAACATTTTGTTGGAGGAGGTCAAATATAACTCACAAGTGAAGAGAATGTGAGGTTAAATGGGTCTTGAGTTTGTTAATCGAAAGGTGGTTCTGGAGTAGCAATCGGTCCCTAAGCTACAAACAGCAGCAGCAGGTTAAATGAGTGGAATTGTTTTGAAAAAAGAGAATAAAGGGTTGAGAGCTATAGCAGTAGCAATCGGCATTAATGATGGTGGACTATACTCGTGTAGAGAGAGAGAGATGTAAGGGTCAGGTGGGGGTGAGCTCCGAGAGCACGAGGTTCAAGGAGTTGCAGAGGGTGGTGGTGATGGCGATGGTGGTGGTGGAGGTGGTTTTGGAGGAGGAGAGGAGACTATCTCTGCGTTTGGTTCTGGTCCTTTTTACACATCACCAACCATGGTCCCTACTTCTCCCACATGTCTTTAATTCTTTTTTTAATCAGTTACATCCTTAGTCCCTTGTTAAATGTAAACACACAAAATTACTCCAACTTAAGGGTGTTAGGAGTGGTTGAACACTTGAGAGTGGCAAACTAAAAAATCAACCAATCAGAGTGCGTCACGTCAATCAGTGAAAAGTGTTTAAACTTTGGTGAAAAGTGTTGGCAATGGTTTAGACATTTGGTGAAGTGATAAACTTTTTTAAAAAAAAAAGGAAAAAAGTGTGATTGGTTGAGATTGGAATGGACCCCACCCCACACTACCCTCTCTCTCTCCTTCCTCCCTTCCCCGCGTCGGCATGCTCTCCCCGCTTCACACAATTCTCGGCATCGGCAAAGGGTTGGCGGCGGTGTTTGCCGCGCGGCAACCCGCTTTGCCGCACCCTTTGCCGACTCCACTCCTAACACCCTAATTGCTTCACTTTGGTTCTCACCCGTGGTTTAGTGCGTGAAGTCGGTCTAGTTCGGTTATGGAAGATTGCTTAACCTAAACTATTATCGATGGTCGGATAAGCATGGGACATATAATCGCCGGTTATGGGTCAGTTTGAATTAAGTTCAGTTAATTGTCCTGTGTATTTTTATTTCTGTTGTTGCTTTGTTTCAGTTAAAAATGATTCAATTACGATGCTTTAAGCTTAATTATGGACAGTTGGAGCATGAGTTCCAATGTTTGAAGCTAGAAAATGGAGGTATATAAAAGCTGAAAAATCACAAGCATACAAGGTTCAATTCAATTTCGGTTAAGGAAGGCACATTAACTATAGCCATAATTAAATGACCAGTTAATCGAATTCACTTAATCGTAACTGAGTAGTTTTGTCAATTATGGATAATTCCAGTTACTTTTTGTGTTTAACGGTTTGATTTTCAGTTATGGTTTGGTTTTTGCTCATCGTTATCTAGTGACATGGTGATTACCCCTCACAAAGTGGTATGGATTCTAATCCTTGTATGTGCAAGTTGATATATGGTTTAGGTGAAATTTGATGGTGTACAATTTTTGATAGATGGTTTAGATGTAAAAAAGATTATTGCTCAAAGAAAAGTTGGTTCTAATCAACAATGACAATTTGAAATATTTTATGCACTTTTTTAATGTTGAATCCATATTGAAACAAAGTTTAACAAGTAATACGTCAAGTAAGACTATTTAAATCACATAATCAAAATTCGTTTAAAAATAGCTTAAAAACTTGTTTGTAATCAACTTATGTAATTTCCAAACGGAGCCGAACTAGCTCATACAGTTTTAGATTCAAGACGATCCGGGTCACATAATTTTCAAATCGTGAACGAGTAAACTACCTCCCGACTTTTCTTTTTCCGCATTGTTCAAGGCCGGGTAAAGTTTTTATCATTTGTGCCTAACTTAACTTAACCTAACTTAACTTAAGATGTCTTTAAAATGTCTAAAACTGTCGTTTTGTATTTGACAAAGGGCTGAAATTGCAAATTATTATCTTAGATAGGTTTTGATAAAATCCTTGTTGGATCTTGGGGCAGTCAAACGTAAATGCCGTGTCATCAGTACAGGACAATTGGGGGCTTCAAAAGCATAACTTGAAATCCTTCCCTCTAGAATTTTAGTCCTTTGCTTTTACAGGTTTTGTTTTTAACCCCCTCGTATTCTCTTTTTCATTTCTTGAAAAGTGAGAATGCATCTTGGTTTTTCAACTTTAATAATTTAATAATCATTATTTTATTTTAAGCACTGAATTGTAATTATCACTCCTAGATTTTCTATTAAACAATGATCGTGATTAAAAGAAAATATTGTATTTGTACAAACACATCATTCACCCTTTTTGTTCTGTTATCTTTTAAGACTATTATACTAAAGGGTATGGAGAGGATGGGCTCAGATGGGTTGAGCCGCCACGTAGGCGCCACGTAGGAGTGGCTTGGATGGGATGAACCTAGAGGGGTGGAGAGGGATGGAGGATGAGGCCCGGCTTTAGAGAGAGATAGAGAGAGAGGAGAGACCAAGATGAGAGAGAGAGAAGAAAGGGGACCGGCGCCGCCGGCTCTGTGGAGACGTTTTGGCCGGAGAGGGGTGGTGTGGGGGCTCGGCGCCGGACCGGGCCGGGGCTAGCCGACCCCCATACCCATTAGTCTTATATATCATACTTTTTTTAAGAAAAGTAAAAGGAAATCATCAAATGTTTTCAAGTTTTTAAACAGAAAATCGAAATAAATTAGGGAACAAATATGATTGATTTTCCCTCTAAAACTAGTGAAGATACATGTCCGAGGCCGGACATGATCCTTGGGACAAACCAGACTCCACTTGAACGGACGTCTGAAACATGTCCGTTCCATATCAAGTGCCTCCGAAGACGAACCTCCATTCAAATGCGTCTGGACGAATGACGTCATCTCAGTTGACTATTATAAATACCCCATCAAGTACAAAGGCAAGTACGATTTTCTGAACATTCGTCCTTACTTTCTCTCTCTATTTTCTTTCTCTACCAATACTTATCCTCACGCCGGAGGGTGGTCGCAGAGGGGCCCTCCCATCTCTGCGGCGAGCCTAACGGTTTTCTGTTTTGCAGGACTGTTCCTCAAGCTCTCTTACAAGATCCAAACCCTCGTTTACAGGCTCCGGCCTAAATACGATTCTTTGGTTCTTCAATTGGCGCCATCCGATCTCAAAGCTCTTAGTCCTTCACTCTGGTGAATTTCTTGAGCAAAGAACTGACAAATGGCGGCCTCAGGTTCTGTGAATCTGGGATCTACAACTGTTAGTACACAAACTACAGCACCAGCAAGCACTGTTCCCGCAATCTCAGCTGCCTTAAGCTCGGGACCGGGAACAACCTTGCCATTTATTCTGCTTCCTACTTCGCAAGCATATGAGTTTGATGCGGAGTTTCTCTCTAAAAATGCAAGTCTTCTACGAAGATTGAAAGCACAACAGGCTAGAGATGAACAAATCCTCGGTTTACGAACCAGGTTGTTTCAAGAAGAAGCCCCGGTAAGGACCATGGGTCCTACAATGTTCGCCCCTCCTACTTTCTCCACAGTTGTTACTTCATAAATTTATAGTGGATATGTGCAGGGATCCTCCGGACCATCTCCAGCTATGATGATACGAAATGAATCCGAAATAGTTAATGATCCGGATCTTACCAAGCCATACCACCCAGTTTCCATGACTGCTAAGTCTAAGTTTAGCGCCCGCATCTAGAGGTGTACAAACCGGTTAACCGGTTATTAAAAAACCGGTTAAAAAAAAAAACCGGTTTTTTCACCCAAAATAAAAACCGGTTTTTTTTATAACCGGTTCCGGTTACTAACCGGTTTTTGAGGTCTAAAACAATAACCGGTATAACCGGTTGGGACCGGTTATTAACCGGTTTTTCCCAAAAAAACCGGTTTTTTCACCGGTTTTAACCGGTTTTTTAATAACCGGTTCGGTTAATAACCGGTTTTTGAAGTCAAGAATAGTAACCGGTATAAAAACCGGCGGTTAAAAAAAACCGGTTAAAAAAAAACCGGTTATAAAAAAACCGGTTAAAAAAAAAAACCAGTTTCGGTTTTTTTTCCGGTTTCGATTCTAAAACCAGTTTTTTTGTACACCTCTACCAGCATCACGCACGCCAAACTACCTCCGAAGCTCAAAATGCCAACAACAGTTAAAAAGTATGATGGTACGACTGATCCAGATGATCATATGTTCGACTTCGACGGAGCCGCACGAGTAGAACAGTGGCCGATGCCGGCGTGGTGTTTCATGTTTGCACAAACACTAACTGGAGCTGCCCGGGTGTGGTTTGATGCGCTGAACGAGGGAGAGATCAACGATTTCGAAGAGTTCCGAAGATTATTTCTCCAGAATTTTAGCCAGCAAAGGCACTACTCCAAATAAATCACCGAAGTTCACAACATCCGGAGAAAGGATGGAGAATCTTTGGATAGTTTCATTGACCGGTTTAACCGGGAAAGTATGCAGATCAGTGGGGTAGTTGATCAGCTAAGGATCTCCGGATTCTGTCACGGAGTCTGGAACAATCAGTTGGTCGAAAAATTACACGAAAATCTCCCAAAGACGATGGAGGTACTCATGGAACGAGCCAGAGCTTTCGCTCGAGGCAAAAACGCATGTAACCCAGCTCCGGAGTCAGATCACAAGATGTCTTCCTGGAAGAAAAACGGTGGATCGGTGTTTGACAAAACTCCATCCGGGAGCAGGGGACGATCGCACCCCTACAATAGGAATGACAGACCTCCACGTGGAAGAAGCTCCGGGTCAAGGTTTTACAACTTATCAGATCTTTCCAAAACCCCCAGTGAAATCCTCAGTGCGGAAGGGGCAAACTTCCCTGCTCCACCAAAACTCCGAAACCCGGGAGATAAGAATTCCAAGAAATATTGTGACTACCATCATGCTCGAGGTCACAACACAGATGATTGCTGGTCCCTGAAGCATGAAATAGAAAAAGCAGTGCGATCCGGAAAGCTGTCGCATCTAGTAAAAGAAGTGAAGGAAGGGAAATCTTCGGGAAATTCGGGAGATAATCCGAACAACCAACCGGCAATTTGTATGATCAGGAGAGCAGACAACCAAGGCATCAAGCGATCCAGTCACCATATGGCCGCTTGGATGAAGCAACCCATTGCTTTTCCTCCTATCAATCCGGAAGAAATCAAGGACGGACCTATCATAGTGTCTGCGATCATAGCATGTCACAAGGTCCGGAGGATTTATGTTGACAGCGGAAGTGCCACCGAAATCATGTACAAGCAGTGTTTTCAACAGCTAGCCCCGCAGACCAAGGCAAAGTTGATCCAAGTCTCAATGCCATTGGTAAGTTTCTCCGGAGAGGTGGTACAACCCATAGGGCAAATTACTTTGCCAACAACGTTGGGAGAAGGAAGTCTGGTCCGAACTGTCAATTTAACGTATCTGGTGGTAGAGGCAAGGTCCATTCATAATGTTATTTTAGGAAGGCCCGGTATGTGTGCCTACGGTATCATCAGCTCCACCATTCATGGATCGTTAAAATTCCCCACCGAAGCAGGAGTGGCAACTTTGCACTCCGAGTCAACAATTTGCGTAGCTGAAATACGACAAAGCAAGGGTACTGACAAGCCTCCGAACCTCCTCACAGAAGAATGGGCTATCCATCCGCATTTTCCAGAGCAAAAAATTGCAGTCGGAGCTCAACTTCCTGAGCGTACTAAAAAGAAGGTGTGGAAGCTCTTGTCTAATTCTCTCGATGTATTTGCCTGGCAAACCTCCGACATGGTGGGAGTTCCTCGATGTTTGGCTGAACATAAGCTGAAGGTGTCGCATTCAGCAAAGCCAGTAGCTCAAAGAAAAAGAAACATGGCTCCAGCACGTAACAAAGCCATCTCCGAGGATGTACGAAAATTATTAAGTGCCGGTATCATCAGGGAAGTACGGTACCAAACATGGGTCTCCAATCCGGTAATGGTAACAAAGAAAGATAAAACCTGGAGGATGTGCGTCGATTTTTCTGATTTGAACAATGCTTGTCCGAAGGATTGTTATCCTTTGCCGGAAATAGATTTAAAGATTGATTCTCTTTCCAGCTTCCGTCTTAAATGCTTCCTAGACGCGTACAAAGGATACCATCAAATTCAGATGGCTTTGGAAGACGAAGATAAAACCGCGTTTGTAACAAATGAGGGTCTCTTCTGTTATACCAAAATGCCATTCGGATTAAAAAACGCCGGAGCTACGTATCAGAGGCTGATGGATAAGGCATTCAAGGACCAGATCGGAAGGAACCCGGAAATTTATGTGGATGACTTGGTCATAAAAAGTCAGGCCGAAGATAACATGATTGACGACATACTCGAAACCTTCACCAGGCTTCGGAGTATCAATCTTAAACTTAATCCCAAAAAATGCTCTTTTGGTTTAGAAGAAGGAAAGTTTCTCGGTGTATGGATAACCCAGTCCGGAATCCAGGCACATCCGGATAAAATCAAAGCGGTAGTCTCCATGCAGCCACCCAAAACTGTCAAAGAAATTCAGTCACTAAACGGTAAGCTCGTCGCTCTCCATCGTTTTGTCTCAAAAGCGGCTGATCGCTCTATTCCTTTCATGAATGTGTTGAAAAAACGAACGGGAAAAGGCCAAATAGAGTGGACACCAGAAGCTGATTCGGCGTTCCAAGAATTGAAAGTTTGTCTTGGGTCCTTACCCACTTTGACCGCACCAATCACTGGAGAAACTGTCATAGTTTATCTCTCCGCCTCTCATTTCGCTATCAGTGCAGTACTTGTAGTGCATCGGAATCAGGCACAAATCCCTGTCTATTACGTAAGCCGCATTCTTAAAGACTATGAAACTCGGTACCCGATGATTGAGAAGCTGGCACTCGCCTTGGTACACGCCTCTAGGCGTCTCCGAAGGTACTTTCAAGCTTTCAACATAGAAGTGAAAACTGACCTCCAGATCCAACAAATTCTTAGAAAGCCAGAGGTCTCTGGACGCCTCACTAAATGGGCAATTGAACTCAGCGCTTTCGATATCACCTATCGAACCAGAGGTCCGGTAAAAGGCCAGGCGGTGGAAGATTTCCTCACAGAGGTACCAACCGGAGAAAGCACCAAAGAAAAATCCGCTCTGCCGAAGGTATGGAACTTATATACGGATGGAGCCTCCAGCAAAGAAGGATCGGGAGCCGGGTTAATTCTAATAGACCCAGAAGGGATAGGATACACTTATGCTTTACGGTTCGAGTTTAAAACCTCAAACAATGAAGCAGAGTACGAGGCCCTCCTTGCAGATCTCCAAACCGCGGCCAAAGCCGGCGCAACCTCCGTACTAGCACATGTTGATTCATTGTTGGTAGCCAATCAAGTCAGCGGAGAGTACGAAGCACGAGAGGATAGCATGGTTCGGTATCTCCAGCAAGTTAATAGTTTAATCTCCTCTTTTGACTCTTGCAAAATAGTACACATACCGCGGAGCAAAAACAAAAAGGCCGATGCCTTGAGCAAGCTCGCATCCGTAGCATTTTGTCATCTATCCAAAGAAGTTTTAGTCGAAACCTTGCAAGCCCCGGCCATCCAACAGACGGGGTCGGTCATGTCAGTCTCCGTGATAGAAAAATCCTGGATGACCCCGATTGTGGATTACTTGAAAGAAGGAACGCTCCCAGAAGACAAAGCTCAGGCCCGGAAGTTAAAGGTAAAAGCGTTGCAGTATCAGATCCACGACGGACAACTTTACCGAAAGACCTTTTTAGGTCCGCTCCTGAAATGCTTAACACCAGAGGAAGCCAGCTACGTCATAAGAGAAATCCACTGGGGAATATGCGACATCCACGCCGGACCGAGGATGGTCATAGCTAAAGTCATGAATGCCGAATATTTCTGGTCGGGTATGCATCAAAGCGCGGTTAACGAACTTCAATCATGTGAAGACTGCCAGCGACACGCTCCCATTAGCCATCGAGCCAAGAACAACCTCGTTCCTGTAACATCGGCATGGCCGTTCCAGAAATGGGGGATTGCCATTGTGGGTCCTTTCCCTGTTTCCACCGGAGGGGTAAGGTTCCTGTTGGTTGCTATTGACTATTTCACAAAATGGGTCGAAGCCAAACCCCTCCGGACCATCACAGGAGATCAAGTGCTGAGGTTTGTCTGGGAAAACATAGTGTGCAGATACGGAATGCCGCTATGTATAGTCAGTGATAACGGGAAACAGTTTGCAGAGAAACCGTTCAAGACATGGTGCGAAAGAATGCATATTGAGCAAAGTTTTGCTTCGGTCTCCCATCCCCAGGCCAATGGGCAAGTAGAAAGAGCCAACCGCAGCATTGTGGAAGGCATTAAAAAGCGCTTGGGGAAGGAGGGCGTCTCATGGGCAGATGAGCTCCCGCACGCCCTATGGGCCCACCGAACGATGCCAAAGACGAGCAATAGGGAAACTCCCTTCAGCTTAACATACGGTACCGAAGCAGTCATTCCCGCTGAAGTAGGGATACCTACCCCCCGCATGCAGCTAAGTCAAGAAGAAAACGAACAAGAACTCCTTCTGAACCTGGATCTAGCCGAAGAAAGGAGAGAGCTTGCGGCGATCCGAGAAGCAAAATATAAAAAAGAGTTGGAAAAACATTACAACTCAAAAGTGAAGGAGGTCCGGTTCAAAGTCGGGGACTACGTCATGCGGAGTAATGAAGCAAGCTTAGTAGAAGGCACCGGAAAAATGGCACCAAAGTGGGAAGGTCCTTACCTGATCAACACCGCAGGAAAGGACGGTGCATATACACTCAAGAAAATGGACGGGACCCTCGTCCCGCGCACATGGAACGGAGCTCACCTAAAGAAGTGTTTTCTTTAAAAAGTTTCTTATTTTAAAATAAGATTGTAATACGGAAGCTACGGCCTCCGTCACTCTTTCTTATTTCCTTGTAAAGCGGATGGTTTTTCCCGCACTGAACAATCTATAAATTCCAAGAACCGTGGAAGGTTTTACCCACGGATTACACAAAATGTTTTTACTATGTGATTAACCGGAGAAATATAACTCCGAATAAGAAAAATAAAATGATAAAATCTTATATCATCAACAACGTTGCAACACAAGTGTAATCTTCGGCCGAAATAGGGATGCTAACCCTAAAAGGAAGGAATGAACTGGTTCCGTTCGTATTCTTCCCTTCATATAGAAATTATCCTAGAAAATTAAAACAAATCGGATCCGTACTTTAAAATGAACGTTCTAGAAAAACAAGAAATGTAAAACACATAACATGGACGCATGAATAAACAAGTGTTTACATCAAAAAACTAACCGGACTTGTATAAACCGGAAGTTACAAAATTATACACAAAGGATAATTGTCAAACATAAGTAAAAGCATCATTACATCCATCCAATAGGGTGCATATCCCAAACAACCGGACATGTCCACCCCCTTTAAAACAGTAAAACAAATTAAATTTCCCAGGTGCATACCCCAAGGAGCCGGGCATGTCCACCTTACTCATTCGGAGAATCGTCGTTTGCAAAATGTAGAGCTTTCTTGATCTCGAAAAGGGGCGCATCGCCAAGCTTCGGAAGATCCTCTATCACCGGGAACTTAAGAGTATCAAAGCAAGCAATTGCCGTATTAAGCTCCTCCGTAGCATGACGATTCAATATCGGAACATCTTTATAAGGGGTCTTTTTCTGCAAAGCATGTACATAACCAGCATGCAGACCGGAGTTGATGCCCATCGCACTCATTGCATTATTAACTCCAGCCACTGCGGCAGTCATTTCCCGACCTTTATGGATGTTCTTCGCCAAAAGCTTGGCCCCCTCCGAAAGCATCCAGACCTTCGTTTCCCGAAGTTCGTCCACTTTAGCTCTCAGGGAAGCATTCTCCGCTTCAATATTTTCTTCACGACCTTTCATCTCCTCAATACGGTCCTTTAAATCAGCTTCCCCTGATTTAAGCGCATCCCGCTCTGGAAAAAGTGTTAGAAAAACAGGAGAAATAAGAAACAATTAAACCAGAAAAAAGACATACCGGCCATCATGCTCTCATAAGCAAGACGAGCCTTATTAAGAGATTCCTCCATCTTCGCCAAAACTATCTTGTGCTCTTCATCCTTCTGCTTCATCGATTCAGAAAACGCTTTGAACTCCGAAGAAATCTTATCTCTGTCTTCCGCAGCAGCAGCAGCAGTCGCTTGGGACGATTGATTCTGAGCGATCAAAGACTTAACCTTCTCTTGCTGAGTTTGAAGATCTTGGGTCAGCCGAGTTATTTTCTTTTCCGCCTCCGGACTCCTCTGAACTTTGCGCTTCAGAGAGCGAGCTTCCTTCTCCAGATTCTCCCGTACTGACTCCGCTTCTACCCACCGACGATAGAGCTCCGTCACAAAGATGTTTGATTGGGCTTGGTTAGTCAAAACCGCAGCCCCTAGATCTGGGTTCTTCATCTTCCGGCTCCTGGCATGATCTATCGGAGTGTTTATGTTGAAAAGCATAGTCCTGGCAATCAAAGTATCCATCACCGAGTCTTTGTTCCGGATGTCCCAATCAGGTATAAATTTTTCTTCAGCAGTTGCTGGATCAATCTCCATATCATCCGAAAACAAATCTGCATATCGAAAAAAGGACATCAACTCAGGTCCGAACCAAGATGAGGGAAGCGAAGACACTTGATCTTCCTCATCATCTATAAAACAGCCCGGACCCAAGGATGAGCCCAAACGCGTACCTGAAAAAGTCACCACCTTCGGCTCACTATGAGCTTTTCCCTTATCCATATCCACCGGATTCTCCACTTCCATGCTCTTCACCTCACTATCAGGAACAAAGCCACCTGAATAGGCAGGAGTCGGTTTATTACGGGCCAATGCGGCCTCCTCCCTAGAAAACTTACCTCCGGTAAGATGCTCATCCAGCTCTTCCATTACGTTACCTTCGGAGTGGGAATCCTTCTTTGTTTTCTTCGACTTTGGCAATGGAAGAGGATCGGTGGAACGTATCTGAATCGGCTCATTCTTCCTCTTACGAGATCGAACCTTCAGGTCCGCACCCAGCTCAGTACCCTTGTTTTTCAAAGAAGAAGGCCGATATTGAAGGGCCTCATCCAAACCGCGAAACTCCGGATCGCTATCCACGTCATCAAGGATAGATTTTTTACCAACTTGAGATCCGGACGAACCACCAGCATCCTTTGAAGATATCGGAATAGAGGAAGCAGCTTCGGTAATAGCTTGTTCGGATGCACTTTTAGGGACAGAAGAAGTTGCTTCGGCAGCAGATGACCCAGTCACATTCGGATCCGCCAGTGGGCGGATCGGATGAGCCGAAGACGCCACCTGCTTCATCAACGGAACATCCTCCTCACCTTGTTCCTCAAAGTCAAAGTCAAAAACATCCGTGTTCGGAACCTTTAGAGCATCAAGAAGAGACATTGCGGCACCTACATTCCCAAAACAAAAAGAGAGTTAGCAAAACAAATAAGTAATGGTGCCGAAGGGGACGTAAAGGGCCGAAACTTACGATCACGCTTTCGGCGAATAATCGGCCAATCCCTATCCCCTTGGGCCCAGGAAAAACTAACTCGACCTAACCAAAGGAAATGCTCGGGAAGGGGACGAATGGGGGATTGATGCTCAATCAGGGCACGAACTAGACTCTCGTTAAAAACAAAGTCTTCACCAAGATCAAAGGACATCGTCTGGTCTTTAAAACGCCACCTCTTGTCCTCCGGTAGACATCGGTCATCTAGCCAGAAAAAATTGTCCTTCCAATTTTTTAAGCTAGACCGCTCGTTGGAGGACGGGGAAGGAACATTCTTCCGGTGCGCGAATGTATACCAGTCTCCGGCCGTGATAAATTCGTAAAAATATCGAAAAACGTTTAGGTCCGGTTTCTGATCTAGGGCTCGGCAAGAAATTTCAAAATGGTTGATGCGGCTAAGACCGAATGGGTTAACCTGGCAAATATGAACCCTAAAAAATTGTAGAACCCTAATCAAGAAGCGAGAGAAAGGAACCCTATAATTCGCGAAATTACAAACGCGAGTATAAAAGGGAAACTTCCCTTGACGGAATGGATATATGGCTTCCCTTTCGGAAGGAAGGACCGGGTGAAGATCTAAGGGAATCCTATATTCTCTAACGAACTTGTCCAACTGACGTTGGGAAAGCACACTCACACTATCCGCAAGATTATCCTTACCAGGGGCCATGTTTTAAAGATAAAAGGAAAGGGACGCACCTTTCTCTGAAGAAGAAGAAGAGATAAAAGAGGATCACAGTAGAGAAGGTGAGAAAGATAAGAAAAAAGTGAAAAACCAAAAAGTGAATTTATAGAAATTTTTGAGTCGGTTAAGGGATGTCAAATCGAACTATCATTTCAAGTATGCTCCCACGAATCCCAACACAGAGTTTCGTAATAGTTACGGATGGGTGACTGACGGACAAATCACATAAGTCACCCACACCACATCACCACCACTCAAAACATGCCACGTCATTTACTCGGACCACTCCAGCAGCGACACATCATCCGAATAAGACAAAAGCTTGAAGCAACAGTTTGAAAAAGTCTCTACCGAGACTTAACAAACTGGGGGACTTGAAGATACATGTCCGAGGCCGGACATGATCCTTGGGACGAACCAGACTCCACTTGAACGGACGTCTGAAACATGTCCGTTCCATATCAAGTGCCTCCGAAGACGAACCTCCATTCAAATGCGTCTGGACGAATGACGTCATCTCAGTTGACTATTATAAATACCCCATCAAGTACAAAGCCAAGTACGATTTTTTGAACCTTCGTCCTTACTTTCTCTCTCTACCAATACTTATCCTCACGCCGGAGGGTGGTCGCAGAGGGGCCCTCCCATCTCTGCGGCGAGCCTAACGGTTTTCTGTTTTGCAGGACTGTTCCTCAAGCTCTCTTACAAGATCCAAACCCTTGTTTACAGGCTCCGGCCTAAATACGATTCTTTGGTTCTTCAACTAGCATTATAATAAACACATTATACACATCAACTACGTCAATGTCAAACATACACCACATTGACCACTCAAAGGTTGAGATTTTTGCTCTATTTGCCACTTTGATATTAGTTTGGGTAAGGAGAAAGGTTTGTTGTTGAAACCTTATCATTTCTAGCTCATCAAATAAACCTATGGATTCTATTTAGCAACTTCTAAAACTTGACCTATATCAAATTACTAGCCTAAAATTGATTTGGTTTTTGAGTTTCTTTTTAACTAATTAATTAACCTAATTAAAACTAACGAGAACTAACTAAGACAAGACTAAACATGTGGCCTTGGTTCACTGGTCACACCGTTAGGAGTATGGCTCGATTCGGCTATGGTCGCGTGTTCGAGTCTCAATACCACTTTTGACGTTTTACCAATGGGGTGGTGGTCCATTGGCAAAGGCAAAGCCTTTAAACACCTTGGGAGAGGGAGGTCTTGGGTTCAAGTCTCATAGACGACATGGAATAAAAGAAATTTGTCGTTCAAAAAAAACTAAGACAAGACTCGGACAAATAGCAAGTGAAGATGTAATCAATGATAATGAACAAACCACCCAGGTAATAAATCTCTAATGACATGCAATGACGTCTAATGACTCTATTGATTTCACGAGTTATTCTTTATAGTTTTCTAGTATTTGAACTTTCTGTAATGATGATGAATTTTATTTTGATGTTGAATTTGTTTATCATGTTTGGACAAACTTAGTTATAACTGTCCAGATGAGATGATACGATGTTTTGTTTATGACTAATGATTGATTTCCTGCTTGTATGATTTTAGTAGTGTAGTATGGTCAGATTCTTATGATGCATATGTGTCTATGTTGAAATTGGCTATGATGTTAGTTGTGTGGTAATATTGGTCTTTTGATGAGGTTATGCATGTTTGATTTAGTATCTACTATCTCTACGGTATATTGACGTCCATTAGCCTAGGGCTTGATACTTTAATCGGTAATAGATAACTAATCATCATAATTGGTTTGACATATGTGCTGCTTACAAAAAGGGTTCGATTAAAAAGAGCTAGAAACTAATTAGGGTTTTCTAAATGCCTCACCTTGGTAGTTGTAATTCGCTCGGTTCGTTAGCCGCCTTGAGCACTAGGCTAGAAACCTTAAATCATAACAATACATATTATCACTAGCTTTATTGAAATGGGTGTAAAGGTGTCTCTATAGCCTTAACCCTATTTTGATAAGATTAACCCTAATTGGCTCTAATCTATTTTAGCACTTCATACGCCATAGGGAAGTTAGGTCTTGGAGTGGTTTAGCAGGATCGTCTGTCATCAGTCTAAGCAATTGTCGTTGAATTGAGTCTAGGATGGTTATATATTCTCAACTCTTGGTAGTATTTCTTAGTACTTTAGGTTGTTAGATCTTAAGTATTGATTTCCATAGTTCATAGATTGCATATAAAGTAATAGGTTCAGTACTAGTAGATTTTAGTGTCCACGGATTAATACTTGGGTACTTACCTAGGCTATACTATATACTGATAAGTACGCTTTCCTAGAACGTGTGTAGTTAATATTAGTGTTTTTATCCTTAAAACTTGGATGTGTTCTGTGTCAATTATTTGTTACTATCTAAGCACGTCAGCTACCGTCTTCCAAGGTGTACTACTTTACTTTTACCTTGAGCCTTCTAATTTTTGCCTCGTCGTTACTCGTTAGGTAGCTTCCTTTCGCATAAAAACTCTACAATGGGAGTTATCAAGGTTATACCTTCTTCCAGGATGTTGTCTTGGATTTCTGCTTCCTATATCAATGGGATTTTTAGGACTTCTACCAAGGCCTTCTTCGTTAAGTGTGCGAAGGTGAGAGAGGCTAGCTTGCTCAGAGCATCAACTTGTTTGTTCTTGATCCTTGAGTCTTGAGTAAGGGAACAATTTTGAACTCTTTCATCTGCTCCTTGGCTTTTGTCTTGTACTTCACCATTGACGGCTCTCGAGCCATGTATTCATTGTTGACTTGATTGACAACCAACCTGGAATAAACAAAAATGCGAAGCTTTTATATTTTCATGTTTTTGCTAGCCGAAGACCAACCATGAAGGCTTCATATTCAGCTTCGTTGTTGGTACATGAGAACTCTAAGTGGAGAGAATAAGTGTATTCAGTTACGTGGGGGTCAATGATTATCAATCCGGCCCCAGAACCTTCTACACTTGAGGCTCCTATGTGAAGAATGTCCATTTGCGTTGAAGAAGGGTTTGCATCACTTATTCGGCCTGAACTTTGTTCAGTTGTTTAGTTGTGGCTTCAAGTACCTCGGCCAGGAAGTCTACAAGTATCTAAGCTTTGACCGATCTTCAAGGCATGTGTTCAATCTTATGCTCACCTAGTCCCACAACCCATTTAGCTAATTGCCTCGAATCTTCAGGATTCTCTAGAATGGATCTTGTCGGCTGCTCAGTTACCACCATTATAGGGTGAGCCAGAAAGTATCGTTGGAACCTTTTGGTTGTGTACACCAGCGAGAGGACTAACTTCTCCATTGGCGAGTATTTAACTTTAGCATCTTTCAGTGCCCTGATTACAATGTATATCGAGACTTGTGTTTTTTTTCTCGATCAACCATAAGCACCAAGCTTATAGTTTCTAGGCCTCTAGGCACATAAATGGTTATCACTTCTCCTGCCTCAGTAAATACCATGGCAGGTAGGAAAGGTATGTGTTCTTTTAGAGTCTGGAAGGCAGCTTCGACTTTGGCTTCACCTTCGTCTGTTTACTTGAAATCTTTCTTGTTTGCACAGCTCTTGGGTGTTTTACGACCCTTATGGGGTGAGCCAGAAAGTGTCACACCCCAACCAATGGCGGAAACATCAGGGCATGGCACTGAGCGAAACAAATTGTCCATGAGTATCCATAACAACTATTAATTACCAGATATTTAAACGTCATGTCCCATACCACAACATATCCAAATAAAATAGTTATTACAAATAATTGTCTCAAAAACAAACACTGTTTCGACAACTCATATTTAAGCGTGACATAACTAGACCCCTAGCTTGATTCATCAAAGCATAGCATTCCTAGCATTTTAAGCACCTGCCACATACGTTAAAATAGAGGTCAATACACATAGTGTAAAGGTGAGCATACAAGTTTGATAATATAATAGAGTTTAAAATCGTTTACGCATAACCAGCATGTAACATGTAACAAAGTGAAGGCTAGTAGGTTATCGACAGAGAAATATGCATAGACGTGACTGCGAGTTGTAGAATGCGCAACACATATCCCCACTGGGACACGTGAAGTAAAGCCCTTAACAACCCCTGTCCACGACAGGTGCTGAGTCCAAACTATAGTACTATCGTTGCTAAGGTGTCAGGCAACAATCACTGTGTAAACATAACATACAAGCATTCATCGAATAACACGTAACATGCAATAGCGGTCAGCGTATAAATAGTGTTGCGTTGTGTGTCGATTGTGATTTGAATAAGTAACGTATGTAACACCCAAAAGTGCGTAAAGCAAAAATGGATCGAGTATACTCACAGATTGTGTTTAAGTAAATAAACACTCTCTTGGATTGAAGGGAGCGCTGAGAGATTAGCCTGAACAGTTAACGATAGCATAAGCGATTGAATGACGCGATAAACGGTGCGAAGAGTACCAAGTGTCGAACGGTAATCCGATCGGATGGCCATTCGGTCGGATTGACATTCGTTTGGTAAGGATGTTGATCGGAGTGTCGCGCTCCGGTCAAATATAATATTTATAGTCCCAAATTACCCTTAACAAATAGTTAGTGGTAGCGAGGGGTCGAACCACGAAGAGTATGTGGTTTGCGATTGGATTTGAATGAATTGAAATATGTGTCACAACTTATGAAGCTTGCTATCTTGTTTTTATGTATTTTTGTTTGATTGAAAAGATGTGAATTAAAATTACTAAAATAATAGGATTGATTAACTACTAATGATTAACAAATTGCAAGAAATGAAATTGATTGTTTAAACAAGATAAAGAAAACAAGGTTCACACCCGGTTCGGTGATTGAAGTCCTAGGGTTTCTACACGTTTTAGATTCGATTCAATTGCAAATATGATTAAAAAATTTAGTGTTACGAGGCTTAGGTGCCAAGAGCTATCAACGTCGTGAGTGACGGACCACAATGCACTTCGTTACCAAGAACATGCAAACTCTAACCTAGATAAGGCATAATTGCACATAAACATTTCGCAAAGTCAAATTTAATCTTCACTCGACAATTCACGAATACAATACCAATGCAAGACAATTATCATAAGTTTCAAAATCAAATCACAACTTGTCACAAACCGAATCTCAAGTACAATGTTTAAACCCTAAGAACTTACAAAAACCTACACCAGGGTGAAACCTCCAAGAATTAGCCGCTCATGGAAGGACGAATGCTATCACCGGAAATTGAGAACTTGAACATCATCATCTTGAAGCTTTGAAGTGGTGAAGATGGTGGTTAGGGTTTGGAATGGTTGGTGGCAATGAATGGATTGAAGGATGAATGATGATTTGGGTTATGGTAATGATTCGGGTGCTCGTGATGATGGTTGGTGAATTGGTAATGGTAGATGGATGATAATGGCTCCAAGATCACTTTCAAAACTCAAAATAATGTGTAACTCCCCAAAATTGATAACCCACACGTTTTTTATTCGTTCCCATACCAATTAAACAACAAAATCGCGTCGCCAATATTGGGGAGCCGTCGCCAACGGCTTGTGTAACACCCTTAATACTGGACGGAATTTAAAGTAATAATTATATGAACTTTATACTAAACAGAGTTTACAAAAAAAACTTTTCGTGTTTAAAGACCATACACATTTGTTATAGTGCCCAAAACAAATCCAAGATAGTGCATAACAAGTTTAAAGTTAACCCTTGCTAGTCAACTAACAACTAGTTTAAAGGATTCAAAACACGACTAACAAAACATTTACAACATGATTAAAGTCTAGACAAGGTTAAGTTTGGTGCGGAAGCTTCAAAATGCGTGTTCGGTTCTTGACAACGTACTTGATCACCATCCGGGAGGACCTCATCCATACCTAGGGTCAAACCACTAAAGACATTAGTTTTGACATTAGTATAGTACATATAAACGAATTCCGATATCGAAAAGTGAATAAAATACTCAGTTTCCTGGGCTCTACCGTAATTTACGGTATCTACCGTAAATTACGGTAGACCCTGAATGATCTTGGTCTGCCGTAAATCAGTAGAGGTTCACCGTAAGACCTTTGTTTTCCACCGTAAATTACGGTGGAGACCGTAATTTACGGTGGACGCTGTAACTTTGCCATTTAACTATTTTGTGAATTTCGCCCTAATCCACATACCGTTTTAGGCTATTTCTTTCCTGTATGTCTGTAAATTCATTACGGACATGTTCATTTCGATTATCATACCAACAATTGACTCACCGATCATACGGCTAAAAGTTACTATACTATCATTTATTCGACCCATTCTAACTATAAGTGTATATTTCCCATTTCTTATTCTAAGACCTTTTAGATGCCATTACCCAAGTTCCCGAGCTTGTACATCTTGGTGTGTTTGCGCTATTCATGGCTTTGTTTTTCCTTGGAACTAAAAGCTCGTTTCCTCGGAATTCAACATTCCGTTTTAAACGGCCTTTTCAACATACCCCTATTTATTATTCCAATATCCTGGATTCACAACTTAAAGTATCATAGCTAGGTTCATAAGCATAGTGCAATCCAACACTTAACAACTTACGAAACCATCATATCACTATTGTCATGATTCCTTTTATGGTATCTATTCAACCCGTTTGACTATCTAGTGAAAACCATCACTTTATTAACAAGTCAAACCCAGTCCCAAGTCTTTATTTTGACCCGTTTGATGTTCAAGTGAACTACGCCACTTTAGAACACGTCAAACGCATCCTTTACACTACGATTCTATCTATACACTAAACTCAAACATATATGCGTAATTTAACGAGGCCAAAGTCACGTACCTTTAGAGCACACCCTTCAAGCGCGTATCTCCTCCTCCGGCTTGTCCGCTTGAAGATCCGGATGCTTGGCCTAAAGAGTTCAATTCAACTTACATTTAGAACCCTTTTTGTAATTATTAACACCTAAATTGCCACATTAGTCAATTATGCGTTTTTATCCGATTTTTAACATATTAATTCCCCACTTAGCCATTTCAACAAACACCTAGTGGGTCAAATTTTCACATGATTATTACCAAGTTCATGACTTGTTAACTTGTCTAAATCAACTTCAATTAGGCAAATATATACATATTTTCAACATCAATATTTCAGAGATTATCACATAATTTCAGTTTACACTAAATCAAAAGTCTTAATCCTAGTGTTTATCAAGTTCTACTAACTTGGTAATCAACCACTATAGTGATTATGAACCTTACAAACATCATGCAAGATTTTGACAAGAATTCATCTAGGGTTTGTCCCTAAACCTTATATCTCTTCCAATTTCATTCATGCATGACACAATCAAGCTCAATTTCAACTTTTCATGATTTGTCTAGAACTTGAGATGAATCGAAAATACCGAAATTTACATACCTTATGATCCCTACAACAAGGAGACCACTAATCTATATTCAGATTTTGATTTGAACTTGATTTGAGCCTTCAATTCGTGGTTTTTGTGAATACTAGGGTTTGGAGAATGGGGGTCGCCCTCCTCTTGCTTCTGATCGACCAGACATCCCCAAATGGGGTGTTTGTTTTGTTTTTAATTAAAAATTGATAATACAAGTTTCAATTTTGACAACATGAGCCCCTCCACTTTTGTTTAACATATAGTTTGGTCATTTTAACCCTATTTTGAGTTATTTCTAGACTTCTAGTTAACTAGGTTATAATTTCCTAGTTAAATAAATTCTTGTTTATTTATACTTTATAACTCTAATATAAAGTTTTATATTTTCGGGATGTTACAACTTGAAGCCCCGTCGGCGACGGTGTGTGCATTGTTCAACTCCATCCGACGGGTTATCTCGCTGTCTACGGACATCTCGGGCGACGGATCTTTATACATACCGGTGGTGACGGCCCATATGGGCGTCAGAGACGGTGCCTAGAAGTCTATTTCTCCATTTTTCCACTATCTTGAGTCCGGTTGACCCGTTTCGCTTCCCAATGGCTCGTTTTTCATCCCGGTGACCCGTAAAGCTCCCGAAAAGCTCCTTAAACTTCGCTAGACCTGCAAAATACACATCTAATTAAAAGTAGGCTATTCGAAATTAAAACTTGTGTAAGAACATCAAATTAAGCAATTACAATCACCGGTTTTCAACCACGTATCACATCCCCACACTTGTCTTTTGCTTGCCCTCAAGCAAATCTGTTTTTCACTTTCACATGGGTCGAACAAAGAATACACTCCCCATTCCCGAGACGAAGGTTAAGGTCTATATAGTTTGGTCATTCTAACCCTATTTCGAGTTATTTCTAGACTTCTAGTTAACTAGGTTATAATTTCCTAGTTAAATAAATTCTTGTTTATTTATACTTTATAACTCTAATATAAAGTTTTATATTTTCGGGATGTTACAAGTCCACCCCCCTTAAAAAGGGTTTCGTCCCCGAAACCGAATTTACGTACCAAATAGTATGGGGTAGAGCCGTTGCATCTCTTCTTCGGATTCCCATGTGGTATCCGCACCCTTCCTGTGTTCCCATTTAACCTTCACTTGGTTAATCACTTTGTTCCTCAAACTCTTCCCTTTACGATCTAAAATCGCAATTGGTTTTACTGCATAGTTGAGGCTGTTATCCACCTCGATATCATCGTAGTGGATACGAGCAGTTTCGTCTGCTAAACATTTTCGGAGATGTGACACGTGGAATGTGCTATAAATCCCACTCAACTCCTCGGGTAGTTCGAGACGATATGCTACTTTACCAACCCGTTCGGTGATTCTGAATGGCCCAATAAATCTTGGGCTCAACTTCCCTCTTTTTCTGAACCGTATTATTCCTTTCCACGGCGATACTTTCAGCATTACCTTATCGCCCACTTGAAACTCAATCGCCCTATTTCGTTTATCCGCGTATGACTTTTGTCGATCCTGAGCTGCTTTTAGGTGAGTTCGGACCATGTCGATCTTCTCATTCGTAGTTCGGATTATATCAAGAGGTGCTAGTCCTCGTGGACCCACTTCTCCCCAACATACCGGGGTTCGACACTTTCTACAATATAACATCTCATACGGGGCCATTTTAATGCTCGAGTGATAGCTATTGTTATATGAAAATTCGACCAAGGGTAGATAGACATCCCAACTACCCCCGAAGTCAATAATGCAAGCCCGCAGCATATCCTCCAACGTTTGTATTGTTCTTTCACTCTGCCCATCCGTTTGTGGATGGTAAGCGGTGGTAATGAATAGTTTAGTCCCCATTTGTTCTTGGAAGTCACGCCAAAAATTTGAAGTGAACCGAGTATCTCTGTCTGACACAATGGATATCGGTACCCCATGACGTGCTATGATTTCATTGGTGTACACCTCCGACATCTTCTCGGATGTATAAGTCTCACGAATCGGAATGAAGTGAGCACTTTTCGTCAATCTATCCACGACTACCCATATAGCATCAAACCCGCGGTTGGTCTTGGGTAATTTGGTCAAGAAATCCATAGTGATTTGTTCCCATTTCCAAACTGGGATGTTCAATGGTTGCAACTTACCATATGGCTTTTGGTGCTCCGCTTTGACTTGCAAGCATGTCAAACACTTCTCTACATATTTCACGATGTCTCTTTTCATTCCGGGCCACCAATAATTTTGTTTTAAATCGTTATACATCTTGGTCGCCCCCGGATGTATCGAATAACGAGATTTATGGGCCTCGTCCAGTAGAAGTGCCTTGGCCCCACATGAGTTTGGAACCCAAATTCTCCCAAATCGAGTTTTCAATCCTTGGTTATCATCCGCCAGGTCTTTTAACTGCCCAACTATTCTTTCCCTTTTTACATTTTCTTCCTTTATTGCTTCAATTTGAGATTTCCGGATTTGCTCAAGCAAACCCGATGTCACAGTTAGTTGCATCGATCGTACTCGAATAGGCGTATAATCTATCTTTCGGCTCAACGCGTCTGCCACTACATTAGCCTTCCCGGGGTGGTAATGTATTTCACAATCAAAGTCTTTGACGGTTTCTAACCACCGCCTCTGCCTCATATTTAATTCCTTCTGATCGAAGAAATACTTCAAGCTTTTATGGTCGGTAAAGATAGTGCATTTCACCCCATACAAATAATGCCTCCATATTTTCAAGGCGAACACCACCGCCGCCAACTCGAGGTAATGGGTAGGATATCTCTTCTCATGAGTCTTTAACTGCCTCGAGGCATAGGCTATAACCTTGCCTCGTTGCATCAAAACGCAGCCAAGCCCCGAATGTGATGCATCTGAGTAAACTACCATGTCGTCTGTTTCATCCGGTAATGACAATACCGGTGCATGGGTCAGTTTTTCCTTAAGCGTTTGGAACGCCCTTTCTTGATCATCACCCCAGATAAACTTTTCGTCCTTACAGGTTAATTTGGTTAATGGCATAGCAATTTTGGAGAAATCCTGTATGAATCTTCGATAATAACCCGCAAGCCCCAAAAAGCTTCTGATCTCCGAAGGATTCTTCGGTGGATCCCATCTCGCCACGGCTTCTATCTTTGACGGGTCTACTAACACCCCGTTTGCACTAATGATGTGCCCGAGAAATTGTACTTCTCGCAACCAGAAAGCATATTTCGAGAACTTTGCATACAATTTCTCTTTTCTAAGCCTCTCTAATACTTCACGCAAATGATTTGTGTGTTCCGCTTCATTCTTCGAATATATCAAGATGTCATCAATGAACACTATTACCGACTTATCTAGCATAGGCTTACAGACCCGGTTCATGAGGTCCATGAAAGCCGCGGGTGCATTAGTTAACCCGAAGGACATCACAAGGAACTCGTAATGTCCATACCGTGTACGGAAAGCCGTCTTCGGTATATCTTCCTCCTTGACTTTCAACTGATGGTATCCCGATCTAAGGTCGATCTTGGAGAACCAACTTGCGCCTTGCAATTAATCAAATAAATCGTCGATTCTTGGGAGTGGGTATCGATTTTTCACCGTGAGTTTATTTAACTCCCTGTAATCGATACACATGCGCATGCTCCCATCCTTCTTTTTCATAAATAGTACCGGTGCGTCCCACGGAGACACACTAGGCCGGATAAACCCTTTTTCTAACAGATCTTGAATTTGCGACATCAATTCTTGTAATTCTGATGGCGCGAGTCGATACGGCACCTTGGCCACAGGTTTCGTGCCCGGAACCAATTCGATCCCGAACTCTACCTCCCGTTCTGGCAGTATTCCCGGTAGGTCTTTCGGAAATACGTCGGCATATTCGCGTACCACCGGTACATCTTCAATCTCTAGTGATCTCTTGTCTGGTTCGTTCGCGTATATCATGAATGCCCTACAACCGTGCCTCATGAGCTTGCGAGCTTTTAACATTGAACACATAACAGGATTACCCCTCTTTTCGCCGTATATGGTAACATATTTTCCACTTGGAGATGTTAGTTTTATCTCCTTGCGGAAACATACGACTCTCGCATGGTATCGGGATAGCCAATCCATCCCGACTACTGCTTGGAATTCTCCCATCGACATAGGGATCAAGTCTATTGAATATTCTTCATCGTCAATGCTTATCTTACAATCTCGACATACATCACACACAAGGAAACTTTTGTTATCACCTATTTCTACTTCTAATGGCATAGGCAATTCTGTTAGTACAAAAGAAGAATGTCGAATAAATCCATGTGAAACAAAGGATTTATTCACACCCGTATCAAATAACACATGTGCAGGAATTGAATTTATGGCGAATATACCTGAGACCACATCGGGCTCTGTTTTTGCCTCCACTGCTGTTAACTGGAAAGATCTCGCCTTTGCTCTTGGTGTCTCAGTGTGTGTATTCTTGTCATCTTTCTTTCCGATCAATTCCGGGCACTCAGATTTCTTGTGACCCGGTTGGTAGCATTTGTAACACACCGACACCTTCCCCGGGCACAATGCAGCCGTGTGCCCCGTCTTCCCACATATAGGACACGGTTTGTCCTTGAACCGGCACTCACCTTTGTGCCCCTTCCCGCATATCTTGCAGTTTGATGACCCGCCTTTCCCTTCTTGTTTCTTTGAGGATTCTGTTGTGCGAGCCTTTTTCGTTGGGCTTGGATTGACTATCTGCGCCCTTCTTTCACCTCTTTCAATCTGTTTCTTCAACTTTATCTCCCGTTCCCGAGCAACGTTTATAATCTCGGTGAGAGTCTCATACTTTGAAGGAGTCATAAACTCCCTATACTCGGCGCTCAACATATTATAATAATAATATATTTTCTGCTCCTCATTCGTTATCAATTCGTCACAAAACTTCATCTTATCCATGAATATTCCCGTGATTTTATCAATAGATTCACCCTTGTGTCGAAGCTGCTTGAATTCTTCCTTGATCTTGTTAATGACTGCCTTGGGACTGTAATGTTTAAGAAACGGCGTCTTAAACTCATCCCATGTCATAGCTTTAGCCGCTTCGCTTCCAATTGCTTTCTTCTTGTTATCCCACCAGTCTTTCGCTTGACCCCTTAACTGACCCGTGCCATAGGCTACGTAGTCGTCTGGATCACAATGAGTCCTTTCGAATACTCCATCCATATCGCTTAGCCACCGCTGGCATATTATCGGGTCAACCTCCCCATTGTAAATTGGCGGTTTGCACGCCATGAACTCTTTATATGAACAAGACTTTCGTCCTCCCGATTTTTCCTTTGCTAAATTGGTATTATCCTCCAATCTCTTGATTCTTTCTTCCACCACCGATAATATCGTGTTTTGGATTTTATCGATAAAACCCGACAAACTGTTTTCGATTGCCTTTCCTACCTCTTCAGCAATCACTTCTCTCGTTTGCTCGGTGACGCTTGGCACCGCATTATCATTACCTTTATCCGTCATCTTTAACTAAAATGTTTACATCGAGCGTTAAACATTTCATCTATAGCATATGGTTTAATTACTTCGGTTTATTCAAGTTCATAACTTGTTTTTACCGCTCTTATTTAATGCACTTTCCGGGTTTGAGTGTATTAACACGCTCTTCCCATGCATATCTATTCATCATTCCCTTTTTATACTTAGTAACTCTACTTAGAACAATTAATTCTTACCAGATGCTTGATCAAGCTTGAACCGAACACTTTGTTGACAACCTTAAGCTCTGATTACCAACTTGTAACACCCTTAATACTGGACGGAATTTAAAGTAATAATTATATGAACTTTATACTAAACAGAGTTTACAAAAAAAAAAACCTTTTCGTGTTTAAAGACCATACACATTTGTTATAGTGCCCAAAACAAATCCAAGATAGTGCATAACAAGTTTAAAGTTAACCCTTGCTAGTCAACTAACAACTAGTTTAAAGGATTCAAAACACGACTAACAAAACATTTACAACATGATTAAAGTCTAGACAAGGTTAAGTTTGGTGCGGAAGCTTCAAAATGCGTGTTCGGTTCTTGACAACGTACTTGATCACCATCCGGGAGGACCTCATCCATACCTAGGGTCAAACCACTAAAGACATTAGTTTTGACATTAGTATAGTACATATAAACGAATTCCGATATCGAAAAGTGAATAAAATACTCAGTTTCCTGGGCTCTACCGTAATTTACGGTATCTACCGTAAATTACGGTAGACCCTGAATGATCTTGGTCTGCCGTAAATCAGTAGAGGTTCACCGTAAGACCTTTGTTTTCCATCGTAAATTACGGTGGAGACCGTAATTTACGGTGGACGCTGTAACTTTGCCATTTAACTATTTTGTGAATTTCACCCTAATCCACATATCGTTTTAGGCTATTTCTTTCCTGTATGTCTCTAAATTCATTACGGACATGTTCATTTCGATTATCATACCAACAATTGACTCACCGATCATACGGCTAAAAGTTACTATACTATCATTTATTCGACCCATTCTAACTATAAGTGTATATTTCCAATTTCTTATTCTAAGACCTTTTAGATGCCATTACCCAAGTTCCCGAGCTTGTACATCTTGGTGTGTTTGCGCTATTCATGGCTTTGTGTTTCCTTGGAACTAAAAGCTCGTTTCCTCGGAATTCAACATTCCGTTTTAAACGGCCTTTTCAACATACCCCTATTTATTATTCCAATATCCTGGATTCACAACTTAAAGTATCATAGCTAGGTTCATAAGCATAGTGCAATCCAACACTTAACAACTTACGAAACCATCATATCGCTATTGTCATGATTCCTTTTATGGTATCTATTCAACCCGTTTGACTATCTAGTGAAAACCATCACTTTATTAACAAGTCAAACCCAGTCCCAAGTCTTTATTTTGACCCGTTTGATGTTCAAGTGAACTACGCCACTTTATAACACGTCAAACGCATCCTTTACACTACGATTCTATCTATACACTACACTCAAACATATATGCGTAATTTAACGAGACCAAAGTCACGTACCTTTAGAGCACACCCTTCAAGCGCGTATCTCCTCCTCCGGCTTGTCCGCTTGAAGATCCGGATGCTTGGCCTAAAGAGTTCAATTCAACTTACATTTAGAACCCTTTTTGTAATTATTAACACATAAATTGCCACATTAGTCAATTATGCGTTTTTATCCGATTTTTAACATATTAATTCCCCACTTAGGCATTTCAACAAACACCTAGTGGGTCAAATTTTCACATGATTATTACCAAGTTCATGACTTGTTAACTTGTCTAAATCAACTTCAATTAGGAAAATATATACATATTTTCAACATCAATATTTCAGAGATTATCACATAATTTCAGTTTACACTAAATCAAAAGTCTTAATCCTAGTGTTTATCAAGTTCTACTAACTTGGTAATCAACCACTATAGTGATTATGAACCTTACAAACATCATGCAAGATTTTGACAAGAATTCATCTAGGGTGTGTCCCTAAACCTTATATCTCTTCCAATTTCATTCATGGATGACACAATCAAGCTCAATTTCAACTTTTCATGATTTGTCTAGAACTTGAGATGAATTGAAAATACCGAAATTTACATACCTTATGATCCCTACAACAAGGAGACCACTAATCTATATTCAGATTTTGATTTGAACTTGATTTGAGCCTTCAATTCGTGGTTTTTGTGAATACTAGGGTTTTGGAGAATGGGGTCGCCCTTCTCTTGCTTCTGATCGACCAGACATCCCCAAATGGGGTGTTTGGTTTTGTTTTTAATTAAAAATTGATAATACAAGTTTCAATTTTGACAACATGAGCCCCTCCACTTTTGTTTAACATATAGTTTGGTCATTCTAACCCTATTTCGAGTTATTTCTAGACTTCTAGTTAACTAGGTTATAATTTCCTAGTTAAATAAATTCTTGTTTATTTATACTTTATAACTCTAATATAAAGTTTTATATTTTCGGGATGTTACAGCTTGAAGCCCCGTCGGCGACGGTGTGTGCATTGTTCAACTCCATCCGACGGGTTATCTCGGTGTCTACGGACATCTCGGGCGACGGATCTTTATACACACCGGCGGCGACGGCCCATATGGGCGTCAGAGACGGTGCCTAGAAGTCTATTTCTCCATTTTTCCACTATCTTGAGTCCGGTTGACCCGTTTCGCTTCCCAATGGCTCGTTTTTCATCCCGGTGACCCGTAAAGCTCCCGAAAAGCTCCTTAAACTTCGCTAGACCTGCAAAATACACATCTAATTAAAAGTAGGCTATTCGAAATTAAAACTTGTGTAAGAACATCAAATTAAGCAATTACAATCACCGGTTTTCAACCACGTATCACATCCCCACACTTGTCTTTTGCTTGCCCTCAAGCAAATCTGTTTTTCACTTTCACATGGGTCGAACAAAGAATACACTCCCCATTCCCGAGACGAAGGTTAAGGTCTATTGTCATACTAAAGTTAAAACTCTTTACAATTTTCAACATATTTAACGGTTAAGTGAATAATCACATATAACATTGGTTATCCAAGATTAACCCGCCCGCGAAACCAACAAATCATGCACATCCCTCACAATGTTCTCTCCACTCGGTTTATAAATTGCCTAATTTTTATAATGTATTAGCACTTTCAAACGTAATCACTCAAAATCGATTAGAACACGTACCCGCATAGGCTTACAACTCAATCATTCTCCACCACCGAACACGAATACTCAGCACAAGTCATAAAGTCTCTGTAAGGGTTGTAACTGGGCTAGGCTAAGGGTAGGAAATAGGATATTTAAAGTGGCTAAGGTGATGAAAATTCGATTTTTATTACAAACCACTAAACTAAATATAAACATCAACTATGAGGCAACAACTTTCGCCTTTTATTCAACAACTACTAACACATCTTTTTGTTCTTTTCTCAATGGTTTTCACTTCTTTTTCATAACATTTTCTGATTTTTTTTAATGCAAACAATCTAATACAACTATACAAATTCAACTCCTATAATCGAATTTCCATCACACGGGTTTAAAAGAAAAAGGTTTAAGGGTTATGGGGTAAAGGGTGGTCAAACGAAAGGATTAGGCTCAAAATTGGCTACTAGGGAATAATTTTTGGGTAAAGATATATAAATGGTGTAAAAGGAAAAGGTTTACCTAATGCCTTAATCATTCTCGTGCTTGTATTCGGTCTATGGTCTCAAACGTATCAAAAATTGCAAGTTCTACAATACATAACTAATGGTCCACTCAAACAAAGAAACATGTATATGTAAATCTATGATATAAAAGTGGCTCAAAACCTCACGTATAAGGGTATGGTATGTGATATGCATAAAATGCTAGTTTCTTAAGCGGGTTATTCCCAAATAACCACCCGCTAAATACCCGTCATGCTATTAATTTGAAATTGACCATGACAAAAGACCAAATGGGTTGTGACATCCCTCGTTGACTTAGTTACTTGTGCTTTAAGATCGCTTTTGAAACAAGACATTTTTGAATTTTTTTTGAAATTTTCCTCCATCCCCACACTTGAGGTAAACATTGTCCTCAATGTGTAGTGTTTAAATGAACGGGTCAAAATCAAAAACTTTACTACTCCCCCATCCCCACACTTGAGGTAATCCTCAATGTGTAAGAACTAGAGTTTTAAAAACGCACAAGGGATGTGACACGGCTAACTTCCCAAAAATTCTACCCCGGAAAACTAATATACAATTACACTCCACTTATTACTAATCTAAGAATCAAGGTAAAACGGAAACGCATGCACCTGATATTTGTAGCTAGATGCTCCTGTCTTCTTCTTCTTCTTGTCACAAAAATGGTTGTCCCGCGAACATGGTGTACCTACAAATCTAAACCCTTGTGTAGAAGCATGCTTCTCACAACCATTGAAATTTGTTAGGTTCTTAGTTCTACCATTTTTATGAAAGTGTTACCAAATCATGCGTTAATTTACCTTGATTTTTGTGGAAAATAATTTACAACAATAATAATCCTAACTCACTTTCGTAGGAATCACGGTTGCATTTAGCTTATGCAACAAGCCCTTTTAAACCCCCCAATAGCTTGGGAGGACGAGATGTCTCGTGAGGGTTATATAGGGAACACACCCACAACGTTCATTTAACTAGGCAAAAATAAATAATAACGAAATAGAAACAAAGAACCAAAAATATACAACAACAACAACACAAAACATGCCTTGCCTTTACCGCTGATATCTCTCGTTAGGGTTTACTGGCGGGTTAGGCTGGTATAAATAACCAGTGAGGGCCTCGAACATCTCCCTGTAGTTATCTAGTGGGCCCGGCTCTCCTTGAGGTGGTGGTTGGTAGGGAATCGGAATGAAGCTGGACCCAACTGCCTCGGGCCAGTGAGGGGTTGGATCAGATGGGCCTCGTGGATGGGGAAGGTTGGGGTAATCGGTCCACCCCGAGTGTTCGGCATAGGGGAGGCCGGCTTCATAGTCTCTTTGATGTCGCTCCTGATCGTGGAGGACCTTGGCATTATTAATAGCTATTTGATTAGAAACACATAAAGCGCTCCATCGGCGTCGTTCCAATTCTCTTTGTTCATTTTGACGCCTCGCCTCATCTTCCTCCCATGCCCGTCTTCGGGCCCTATCCTCCTCTTGCAATTGTAACAAGCGTTCCATTTGTGACCTTTGTAGCGCTTGTTGCAATTGCTGTTCCTCCATTTGTTTCTCCATTCTCTCGCGATGGGCTGCTTGGAGAGCCCAATGTTCTTGCATTTGACCCCCAAGCATCTCTTCCCACGCCTTCCTTCGTACCTCATATTCTCTTCCCTCGCCTATACATGCCGACACATTATCATACACCGCCTGTTGCCCGCGGTTAAAATTCCTGTACGTCGGCCCCTGTCTTTGGTTCACAAAATTTGCTACATCGGCAGAAATTTCCCGATGTATCCGCCTGTATCTCTGCCTTGGTCCCCGTGGACCGGGAGGCTCCGTCTCATCCTCCATATCAACCATCTCCTCATCTTCATCACCCTCTTCATCATCACCCCAATCAGTGAACCTGTAACTGTTTCCTTGTTCATCCTTAACTGTGTGAAGATGACCAAAGACCTTAACCGTTATCCTCCAATGCCGCTTCATGGAGGCGAAGTTAAACTGATCGATGGGTTTAGACACCCACAGCGATTCTTGGGGCAACGCGTTTTGCTGCAAAATCATCGCATTGATCAACCTCACGTAAGGGATCATCTTCCGTTTGAACGACTCCCTAGTATCCCACGTGTTTATCATCACAATTTGACGCCATGATAGCCTTGGCGTCCCATACAACAACGAATATAAGACCCGACAGTCGGGTGCATTCACTGTCCCGCGGTCTCCGAACCGCACCATAACATTCTCCAACGAAATGCCTTGTAGTATTTTACCCTCCAAGGACAAATCGTTTATAGATTCCCCTGCACCCCCAGAACCTTGCAATACCGATGCTAGCATTTGATCCGGATCAGCCGTGTTTGCCTTGTTATCCAGAAAATGATCGTAGTCATAGTAATCATATGCTTCAACCCCCCAACGAATCAAATCTCGCGATGGCATTCATGTGCTCAAACGACATAATCATTTTATTCTTGCCAATATTGCCGATTAACTGCCACGTAGGAGCCGGCCCATCAGAATGCTCAAACCGTAAAGTGGACAACCATTCACAAACCGCACCCAAATAGACCCGGGTGGTGATATCCTCACACCAATCTAGTACTCGTTCCCACCCAATCTTTTCAAACCTTTGAATTATGCCGATTCTTCGAAATTCTTCGACATTCACCGTACGCTCACATACTACTCTATCGGGTACGGGCTTTGAAACACCCGTTACCATTTTCATCTTCCACATCTTTGCCTCTAATCTTTTGTTTCTGTACTGGGAAAGAGCCTTCTGCTTTTCGTCTTTCCATACTGAGGCCGACCGACTATTCTTGGCCTCCTCCCAATCCCAATCCTGTCGATAGAGTTGCCCATCATCTTCTTCCACATTGCTTAATTGTTCCCATCGTCTTTGAAAGTGACCCGAGCCTGAACCGGCTCCAGAAGATGACCCTTGTCCAGAAGTTTTTGCTTTCTTTCTTCCTCCGAACATAGCTACAATCAAAAGACAAAACAACAATTAGCATACCCAAATCTTCAAACAATCTCAAACTTTGAACATAATATGCAATGTTGAATTTCAATCAATAACTAGATGTAAAATCGCCTTTTTAAACTTCCAAAGTCGCATATTTTTATCATCTACATATCAATTAAACATGTTTATTCACAAAATTTCTCAAAGTTTCATGGTTTCAACAATATTCAACATCACAACTATGCTCAATCATGCAACTAACTAGTGTAATCACATCACTAAGACTAGAGCATGTTCAAATCCCACCCAAATCAAGTAATCATTCTTAAATTCATGCTAAAACATCATACATTATGATAAACAACATACTCTTAAACAATAAGCTTAAAATTTTAGAAGAAATCAACAATTCATATGAAAATCATGCATAAATTAAGTGAAATTCCATACCTTTAGTGTAGATGAACAAGAAAAACTAAGAAAAAGTGCAAAGCAAAGGACTTTGATGAACACCCTTAAAAAACCCTAAACATCACGCACAGAAATCTTGAAAACGAGCAAGAATTAATGGAAACCGTGATAGGGGTTTTGTTTCTCTCGAAAAAATACACAAAATAGGCTCAAGAATCAGCTAATTTGGTGGTGATTTGAAGAAGTTATGAGAAGTTGAAGGATTAGGGTTCTAGAGTGGAATTGTAGAAGATGAAGATGGCAAGAGAGAGAAGGAACGTAGGGAGTAAACTGATTTGATGATGTTTCTAGGTGTTTGGGGTGTATGAAAGGGTTTTCGGGTCATGTGTGTGGGTACAAAACAACTCGGGTCAAGTTTTGATGGTTAATAAAGTGAATTGATTCGAACTAGGACCCAAGACTCGTTCAGCGTCGGCTGAAATTAGAAGCACCGTCGGCGACGGGCCTTAGTGCCGTCGGCGACGGACTCGGGAAAGTGTGGGGCTGGCGACGGGTTAACTCGTTGTCTACGGCAAAACTTGGGCGACGAACATGTTTTAAGGCCCGTAGTCGACGCACAGGTTCACCGTCGACGACGGTTTACAGAAGTTAACTTTTTATTTTTTTTCAATTTTTTTGTTTTTTTTATATATATGAAAATTAGAGAGAATTTTATGAACTTTTTCTAAAGGGACTATATACATTTAAAAATCCTAAAAAACTTTAAAAATCTTTTTGTAAAATTTTATAAGTTAAATTTTGAAAACGCGAAAACTGTTAACGGCCCTACCATCCCCCGAAAAATCGTGTATTGTCCCTAATACACACAAATAAGTCTAAAAACATACCTTTTGTCTTCAAGACCCGTTCATGATATCCGAACTTCACACAATCAAGAAGGTTAGTATAAAACAAGAACGATTAACTCAAAAACACTCACACAATTAATTAAATTGTACATAACTCTACAAAACTCATTACCGGCCCTTTCAGTTGACCTCATAAGTTGGCACACTTACCACGAAGTTCACCAACTCCACATTCTCATCCTTTTTCTCATTGTTACCGTCAAGGAACGGTTTAAGGCGATGCCCATTAACCGTTTGCTTCGACCCATCTTTCGGATCCTTAATTGTAACATCTCCAAGTTTTCCGACCCGTGTAATCACGTATGGGCCCATCCATTTGCTCTTGAGCTTACCGGGAAAGTATTTAAGCCGTGAATTGTAAAGCCAAACCTTTTGACCCACCTCGAACTCTTTCGACTTCAATTTCGCGTCATGTGTCCTCTTCATATCATCCTTGTATTTCAAGGCGCACTCATACGCTTCTTCCTGAAGCTCCTCCAACTCGCAAAGCTTTAATTTTCGCTCCTTTCCTGCATCGTCATATTTCATGTTAACCTCTTTGATAGCCCACCAAGCACGATGCACCAGTTCAACCGGTAAGTGACAGTTTCGCCCATAAACTAAGCGATAAGGTGTAGTTCCAATAGGTGTTTTATGAGCCGTTCTATAAGCCCATAAAGCATCATTCAACTTCGTCGACCAATCCTTTCGGTCGGGTCGAACGATCTTTTGCAAAATTTCTTTTATTTGCCTATTAGAAACCTCCACTTGACCGCTTGTTTGTGGGTGTAATTGGTAGCGATTCGATGGTCAACACCATACCGTTTCAAGAGTTTGCCAAAGTTAAAATTCTTAAAGTGAGATCCCCCATCACTAATGATCACTCGGGGAATCCCAAATCTCGAAATTATATTTGTTTGTACAAAATTGCAAACAACAGTATGGTCATTCGTCTTGGTGGCAATCGCTTCGACCCACTTGGATACATAATCGACCGCCACCAAGATGTATAAGTTGCCATGCAAATTAGGGAATGGGCCCATGAAATCGATCCCCCACACATAAAAAATATCTACAATGAGGATCGGTTGCATGGGCATTTCATCCCTTTTAGAAATACCCCCTAACTTTTGACACTCTACACAGTTCTTAGCGAAATTAAAAGCATCCTTTAAAATAGTCGGCCAATAAAGACCACTATTGAGCACTTTGTGCCCGGTTTTGTGACCACTAAAATGGCCCCCACAAGCAAATTAATGCAAGTGCATCAAGACGCTAGGAATCTCCTCGTCGGGTATGCATCTTTGAACGACTTGATCCGGACATATCTTGAATAAGTCCGGTTCTTCCAACGTGTAGTACTTGATTTGAGATAGGAAGTGCAACCTCTTCCTTCTATCCCAATGAGCCGGTAAGTCACCTGTGACCAAATAATTAACAATATTAGCATACCATGGTAATATTGAAACTTTTAAAATTTGCTCATCTGGAAAGTTCTCATTAATCTCTTCACGGGAAGAATCCTCCTCCACAACCAATCGAGACAAGTGGTCCGCAACCACATTCTCACTCCCTTTCTTGTCTCTAATTTCCAAATCAAACTCTTGTAGCAAGAGAACCCATCGGATTAATCTTGGCTTCGCATCCTTCTTGTCCATTAGATACCTAACTGCAGAATGGTCAGAATATACAATGACTTTAGTACCCCATATATAAGCATGAAATTTATCCAACGCATATACCACCGCAAGTAGCTCTTTCTCGGTAGTTGTATAATTTAATTGTGCATCCGAGAGAGTCTTACTTGCGTAGTAAATGGCAACCGGTTTCTTATCTACACGTTGACCCAATACGGCCCCCACCGCATAATCACTTGCATCACACATAATTTCGAATGGTAAAGACCAATTCGGTGATTGCAAGATTGGGGCCTCAACCAACTTTTTCTTCAACACGTTAAAGGCATTTTGACAATTTTTATAGAAATCAAAAGTTTTATCCTTTAACAACAAATTACATAGGGGTTTTGTTATATCACTAAAGCTTTTTATAAACCGCCTATAAAACCCCGCATGTCCCAAGAACGAACGAATACCCTTAACACTTGTGGGATAAGGCAAAGTGGATATAACTTGCACTTTTGCTCTATCCACCTCGATCCCACGACTCGAGACGACATGCCCCAACACAATCCCTTCTTGAACCGGCTCTTTTCCCAACTCAAAACTAGATTTTTCTCAACACATCTTTTTACAACTTTTTCGAGTTGGTCAAGGCATGTATCAAATGATGATCCAAATATTGAGAAATCATCCATGAAGATTTCCAAAGACTCCCCACCATATCTGAAAAGATACTCGTCATACACCTTTGGAAGGTGGCGGGGGCATTACAAAGTCCAAAGGGCATTCGCCTAAATGCGAATGTACCGTATGGACAAGTAAAGGTAGTCTTTGTTTGGTCTTCCGGATGTATAGCAATTTGATTGTATCCGGAATAACCATCCAGAAAACAATAAAATTTTTGTCCGGCCAATTTCTCAACAATTTGGTCAATAAATGGCAAAGGGAAATGATCCTTAGAAGTTGCAGCATTTAACTTCCTATAGTCAATACAAATACGCCACCCGATTACCGGCCGAGTGGCGACCTCTTCACCTGCGTCATTTGTGACGACTTGAATGCCCGCTTTCTTATGAACTGTTTGTGTCGGGCTTACCCATTGGCTATCCGAAATAGGGTATATGATACCCGCATCTAGCCACTTCAATACCTCCTTCTTGACCACTTCTCGCATGTTCGGATTTAGTCTCCGTTGTGTGTCATAAGAAGGACTCATGCCATCTTCCGTGATGATCTTGTGCATCACCACCGAGGGACTAATTCCCTTCAAATCCGCAATGGTCCACCCGATAGCGGCTCTATGAGTGACCAACACTTTCATCAATTTCTCTTCTTGCTCCCCGGTCAAATTAGATGCAATGATAACCGGGAGCGTGCTACCCTCACCCACATAAGCATACTTAAGATGCTTGGGTAGCACCTTCAACTCTAGGACCGGAGGCTCTTCCAATGACGGCTTCAACTTTGTGTCAATGCTTTTCGGAAGGCTTTCCACTTGATGTGTCCAAGTGGGCGTTCCTTCCCTAGCCGCTAAGACCTCCAACTCTTTCACCTCCTCATCCATGCTCCGATTCATCTCTCCTTGTAACCTGTCAAACATGAAACATTCCTCTATTGTGTTTTCCTCTTCGACACTAATGTCGCATAGAGGTATACACTCGTCAACAATGTCCGCCATATAGCATTCATCACCGACTAGAGGATCCATCAATCCTGAAAAGACATTTAACCGCAACCGATGGTTACCAAAAGTCATGTCGACCGTGCCCGATTTGCAATTAATTTGGGCATTCGATGTTGCCAAAAATGGTCGACCGAGAATCACCGTTGGTTGCTTGGTTCGGTCCAAAGAAACATAATCTAATACAAGAAAGTCCACCGGATAGTAAAAGTCCTCGACCTTGACTATTACATCCGTGACTATCCCACGAGGTAGTTTAGGAGTCAAGTCGGCTAACACCACGGTGGTGTTCGACACTTGAAGTGGACCAAAATCGTATTGGTCATATAAACTACCCGGCATGATACTCACACTTGCCCCAAGATCCAAAAGTGCCCGGGTCATTTTAAATTCACCGACTTGTATTGAAATAATGGGCGCCCCCGGATCTTGAAGTTTTGGTGGAAGTGCACCCGAGAGAATTGAACTCACATTTTCAGTTAAATCAAGTTTCTTAGGAAACTTGTGAGTCCGCTTTTGGGTGCATAAATCTTTCAAGTATTTAGCATATGAAGGTACTTGCTTAATTGCATCTAAGAGTGGTAATTTGATTTTAACTTGTTTAAAAATTTCCCACATCTCTTCTTGTTGTGGGGCTCGTTTATTTAACACTTTCTTAGATGGTCCCAACAAAGCTTCGGGATAAGGGGCGGTATTAACCTCCACACCCTTTTCGTTTGCCTTTGGGACGGGAACGGTCACAACGGGTGTATTTTTATTAATTTTTAAATCATTTTTATTTTGACCAGTTTGACCGTTATTACCTTCATCATCACTCGCATCTTCCACCACCCCTTCAACAAACTTGGGTGGTGGTGGCTCAACACCGTTATCTATCACTCGACCACTACGTAAAGAAATTTTATTTATTGGTACCTCACGGGTGTTTTTCGAGCTCGACCCTTGATGCTTAGGGTTCACTGTGGTGTCGCTTGGAAGTCCTCCTCCACTTCCGCGAATTTGAGCCATCTCTTGAGCAAGTTGCCCCACTTGCTTCTCCAACGCCTTATGGGATTTATCTCGTACCTCAAACTCTTTCTTCATCTCTTGATTTGAATGATTGATAGCATTCATAATAGCATCAAATTTCGAATTTATCGAGTCATCACCTTGAGAGTTTGAAACACTCCCCCCATTTCCACTTTGGTTGTAACCACGTTGATAATTAATTTCACGGTTTTGATACCCTTGGTTACCCCCTTGATTGTAGTTCCTTTGGTAACCCCCTTGGTTACCACCTTAACGATTGTTATAAGAGTAACCACCTTGACCACCTTGATTACCCGACTGAAAATTCGGGTTCATTTGATTCGAGGTGTTACCATACCGGAAGTTAGGGTGATTTCTCAAACCCGGATGGTAAGTGTTGGAATTCATGTCGTATTGCTTTCGCTCCCCATACACTTGGTTTACCTCCTCGGTGTAATCACCTGGTCCCGTTGGACATTGATCGGTCCTATGGCCGATATCCCCACAGTCTTCACACACCGCGAATTGCACCGCATTCACCTCCTTCTTTTTCATACGAGCCATTTCCCGTTCTAAAGTAGAAATTCGATCCTTAGAATTAAGATCGGGAAGTGATCGGGAGACGGGATGTTTCTTAGCTCTATCGGCCGATTCCTTCTCCTTCGACCGCTTGCTAATCCGCTCGAGGAATTCCCAATCATCATCTTCATGATTGCTCAATAGAGTTCCGTTGCTTGTTGACTCGAGGCGATTCCACGTCGCATCATCCAAACCACGTACAAAACACTTCACCAATTCCCACTTCTCTATTTGGTGATGTGGGCATTTCCGAATCAACTCTTAGTACCTTGTAAATGCTTCGTGCAACGGTTCGCTTGATAGTTGGCGGAAAGACCTAATTTCATCCCTAGCGTCATCGGTCTTCGCCATCGAATAGTATTCATCAAGAAAAACTTGTTGCATCTCACCCCATGTCCGAATACTATTCGCCGGAAGTGTAAGAAACCATTGCTTCGCTTTGTCTTTTAGCGAAAACTGGAATAATCGAAGCTTGACCTCCTCCAATGCAAAGTTATGCCCCCCGATAGTGTTACAAATGGAGGAAAACTCCGCCAAATGCGTGTACAGTTCATCATTAGACCTCCCATTGAAGTGGGGAAGTATATTGATGTAATGGGGCTTACAGTTGAACATTCTCCTTTCACAAACTATTGGAGAGTCATTATCCGTAACCACCGGTCTAAAACGGTCATTTACTCCCCGTGGAGGTTGTTGACGACGATGCGGACCGTTAACTTCTTGATCCACCGACCTTCGATTATCTCTTCTATCACCTCCCCTATCACCTCATCGGTTTCCACCTTGGTTACCCCTTTGATTACCCCCTCCCACAAAACGAGGAATTCGGTTAGGGTTAGCATTGTTGTTGTTATTGTAAAACCCATCATTCCGGTTCCTTTGGTTGTTATTCCGTGGTTGGCTGTTATTTTCGTAACCGTCATTTCTCCTATCCCCGTACCCGTAATCATCGTTCCCCTCAAAGTTGGCGTTTTGATAGCCAAGCTCATCATCTTCAAAACCTCTAGCATTGTAGACGTTACCCCTATTCAAATACCCCTAATCTTCATCATCATTAGCCCGATCATCGTAATATCCCCATCATTCGAATATTCCGTATGAACACTCACATGTTCCGGCGATTGATAACCGGGAACACTAAACGGCTCATCGTCAGGGATGGCGTTTCTCAAATCATCGATGTTAAAGAACGGGTCTTCATTCGCGGGATTGCCACGATCTCGATTGCCTCTACGGTCGGAATTAACATTCCGATCATCAAGGTGAATGGGTAAGGAGTTTTGTCGGTGAAGGTTTTGTTGTTGGGGTGTTCGTTGGGTATTGTTGGGATTTTGGTTTCGGAAAGGTGGTGTGGGTGGTCTAGAGTTGTTATTACCACCCAGTTGTTCTTGAGGTATAGGTTGGACATTTTGGCCAGGATTGAAGTTGCTTCGGTATTGGAATTGGTTCGGGTTTTGGTTCGGGTTTTGGTTTTGGTTTTGGTTGAGGTTTTGGTTTGCCATTGAATCGGTTTCAATGGTCGGTGTGAAGTGTGGTGTTTGATTGGTTTGATTAGAAGCAAGAGTTGCTTCTAACCGGCTTGCTAGGTTTCTTCTTGCTACTCTTTCGATTTCCAGTTCGTAGACTAACGGTGAAGTCCTCCCGGAGTTTCGCGTATGCAAGCACTACCTGTAACCTGCACAAGTAACACACCCGCATAACAAGGAAAAAGACAAAGTACAAAAAGAAACTAAACAAATTAAAAAGTTAATCACGTAAATTCAAACAATATCCAAATGCAAAGCGCATGCACTCCCCGGCAACGACGCCAAAATTTGATCGGAGTGTCACGCTCCGGTCAAAGATAATATTTATAGTCCCAAATTACCCTTAACAAATAGTTAGTGGTAGCGAGGGGTCGAACCACGAAGAGTATGTGGTTTGCGATTAGATTTGAATGAATTGAAATATGTGTCACAACTTATGAAGCTTGCTATCTTGTTTTTATGTATTTTTGTTTGATTGAAAAGATGTGAATTAAAATTACTAAAATAATAGGATTGATTAACTACTAATGATTAACAAATTGCAAGAAATGAAATTGATTGTTTAAACAAGATAAAGAAAACAAGGTTCACACCCGGTTCGGTGATTGAAGTCCTAGGGTTTCTACACATTTTAGATTCGATTCAATTGCAAATATGATTAACAAATTTAGTGTTACGAGGCTTAGGTGCCAAGATGTAAGGCCCGCGTTTGTGTCTAATAGAAATAACGACCAAAAGACACTCGAAACGTAACTTTTTAAATGACCAAACTTTTTGTCAATTCAAGAGGTAAATTATACCCTTATACAATTAGCAAGTTAGGTTATGTCTCATTTGTTTAAAAGTCATACCCTTTAGTTTATTTTACTCACACCCTTTCATTTTATTATCTAAATAGAAAAAGTAACTTAAAAGGGTTATCACCGTTAAGACACAATGGTTCATTAAAGGGTTACCACCTTTCCAACATATTGCAAACTAACCGACGCACCGTTACCAACATACAATACATGAAAACTAAACCGACGCACCGTCTGAAAAATGCATTGTTCCAACGCACCATTTGAGAAAAAACCATATATACATAAATAGCAACCATGCGTACATTGCAAAAGAAAAATAAAAACCCCCTCCAATTTTTTGTAACGTCAATCCTTCCTCTCCGGCGATTCTTAAACGCCGTCCCTTCGTCTCTAGCGATTCAAAGCCGCCGCCTCTTCGTCTCCGGCAATTCATGACCGTCGCCTCTTCGTCTCCGGCAATTCATGACCGCCGCTTCTTCATCTCTGGCGATTCGTAACCACCGCCTCTTCATCTCCGGCGATTTATATGGGTTTTGTTTCATCAAACGTCGCCGTTCTCACTACTCACTATCCGTTAAACTATCGCCCGCATAGTATTGGAACACCGTCGTTGTTTTCATAGTCACCCGACACCGTATGGGTTGGTGTTGGTCCGCATGTGGTGCTATGTAGTGCCGATGAAACCTCATCGCCAACGCAATTCCGGCTTAAACAATCACCACCGCCGCAAGTTCCACCATCTCGATTGCCGTCAAAGGAGCACCATTCAATCCTTTGCAAACAAGAATCCCATGGTTGGGCTGTTAATATTTGAAGATCAAACTCCAATTTTGAGATTTAAATCTGGGGACGATTCAAGTGTTTTGGATTTTTTAGGGTGTTCGCATAAGATGACCATCTGTGGGTTTTTGCCATACAGGAAGTTTGGCTCTCATTTGTAGGGTAGAAAAGGTTATTTAGTAATACGTCAAAGGCCCAAAACTTCGTATTTGGACATTTATAGCATATATGAAAATAAGGTATCAAATACAAACAAAATTTTGTATACACTATTTAAAAAGTGTCACATGCCATCCAAACAATTATAGAGAAATAATAAAATAATATCCTAAATAATATCAATTATATTGAATTTCTTATAAATATGCTTTCAAGTAATTAATTTTTTATTTGAATCTTCCTTTTGTATTCAAGGTTCTGATTAAGAAAAGTGTTGATATCATTCAAATATGTGCTAAAATCAATTATCTTAATTAATTTTCATATGCTATAATATAATTTAAAAGTGTTACTTTTATGTATATATTGTTTTGTTATGTGCTAATTTAACTTTTTTAAGTGCTAAGATCTGTTCTTACGGTTTGTAAGATAAATATGGTTTGTACCGGAACCAACCCTTTGAACATTTATCATATTTCCGATGCTTCATTTTAAGCGTTTTCTTATTTATACATCTTTGATCTCTGACTTCTGACGATATAGAAAAAAAATATATCAAGTTTAGAATGTTAAAATTATGCATATGTTTAGAATGTCATTAATTGGTTTTATAAACGTAAAGGTTAAACTTTATATTTTCACAAAATACATTATAAATAATGATTTATTCAAATAATAATTAGTTAGTTATATTTAAAATAGTTGTGACACCGGAAAATTAGACAAACAACATTATTTGGTTCATAGTTGTGGGGTGGTTTTATCTCCTTATCGGTATTTCAGTTACATATATTTGAAGTTCAATTGGACATTTAAACAAACATGTATTTATCTAGGATAGGGATAAAGTACAATGAAAAGAATGTTTCTCATAAACTAAACTATTTTCACATCTCATATTGTAATACTAATTTTTTTATAATCAATTCTTCTATTAGAATACATAGATTGATCTAGGTTAGGGATAAAGCAAAATGAAAATATGTTTCGCATAAATTATATAATTTTCGCATCTCATATTGTAATACAAATTTTTTTATAATCAACATCCCGCCGCAACGCGCGGGGTGATATCAACTCGTTACCAATAACATTAACGAACCTTGTTAACAAAATTTGGGCATGACTCGTCCATACGACGAGTCCATCCCTGTTTTTAACCAACACTTACATAAAAGAAAACTACAATCCGTTTTACGGACGCAAACAAAAACATAACATCAAGTTGAAAAGTATAACTACTAACAAAGTTAAACACAACAAGCATTTTGACCTATAATATTACTACAAAATAGCGGAAGCGCTTGAAGGTCATAATATGTGTGTGTGTTCACTCCAATCTTGCCAAGTCACCTAAGATGAGGATTTACCTACATTCAACAACAAAGCTTTAAAAGTTAGTCATTACACTTATTGCGCTTACAATACCATCATTTTAGTTCCATTCGTTTATGTACTTTCATTCCTCTTATGCATTCGATTACCCAATTAAATGGGTATGGCATATACTGTCATAATGTGATTCAAGCATACACTTACGACCCGGTAACATCGGGTTGATTGCTTTCAACATAAATCCTTCGTTCTGTCCATTAAACAGATTAAACTTCGTACATTCTTTATTGCATTCATGATCACCCGTTCTAAATGGATGATACCTTATTCTTACTCGACTTGTTCAATTCGAACCGGTCGACTTGCATAGCTTATCATAACTTTCGTTAGCATAATCAAATCCACAAGGGATTTGCTTTTCATTTACTAATCACCATATTCATTTTAACTAGGATTGTTCATCATAATTATTAACAAAATTCAAGTAAGGTTTTGTATGCAATGGAACATACCTCGGTCTTGCGTGCCTTCCGTTTTCCTAGTGCTCGTACCTTCTTCCTTCACGCCTACATTACAACATTCATTCATTCATTTAGTCTATTTACTTCAATATACCATTTCCCATGTTACACATACATTCATCTCTTAAGCATTTCATCAAACACTTGGTAGGCATCATAATTAAGGTATAAGGTACAAGTCTTTAAAGCACAATTTTACTAGTTCATCATCATCCAACATTCACATCTATTCTAATTTGCATAACTATTTCCTCCTACATCAATTTATCTAGCATTCAAGTATTACAAACAAGATCACATATCAAGATAACATACAATCATAATCATTATGATCTTCCTAATCATAACATAATTTCACAAAGTGGGTTTTCACTACAACCTCTCATGCAACCTAAAATCAAACATGATTCTTGTTCTAGAAAGCAATTCTAACTCAGATTTCCCATATTTGATACAAGAAATCAAGATTGGGTTGAACCCCTCTTTCTACAAAGCATAATTTCATAAAATTGAACTTACCACTTCACTAACTAGGGTTAGATTTTCGAAAAGGGGGCTCATGCACTGGATTATCTTATGATTTAGGCTTCAATTGCTTGATTTCTTGAGTTTAGGGTTTCCCCCCTTCTTGCCTGTTCTTGATCGATCCTCCCCAGACACACCCACTGTGTTTGGGGTTTAATTTGTTTTTAATAATTTAAGTTTAATCACTTTTGCACTTTACCCCCTACACTTAGTTGCTATTTACAACTCAAATATTTAAACCACATTTAACTATCATTTTGCCATAAATCCTTAATCATTTTAAGTTTATTATTTATCCTCACTTATCTTTATTGTGTTTTCATTTTTGGGGCGTTACAAGTCTACCCCCCTTAAAAGAGGTTTCATCCCCGAAACCTAGACACAAAATAAATTCGAACTTTTACATACCAAATAGAAAAGGGTAGTGCTTCCTCATTTCATCTTCCGCTTCCGATGTAAGTTCCAATCCCTTTCGGTGTTGCCATTGAACCAACACTTGTCTAACAGATTTATTGCGGAGATTCTTCACCTTGACGTCTTTAATGGCTATTGGTTTTTCGACATAGTTCAACCCCTCGTCCAACTCGATATCATCGAGAGGCACTAACGCGGTTTCATCCGCAAGACACTTCCTTAACTGCGACACGTGGAAGGTATTGTGAATTCCGTCTAAAGCAGGCGGTAATTCTAATCGGTATGCTACCCTTCCAACTCGAGCCAAGATTTTGAACGGTCCAATATATCGAGGGCCTAACTTACCCCGTTTGCGAAAACGGATTATACCCCTCCATGGGGACACTTTCAGCAGAACGTAATCTCCGACTTGAAATTCAATAGGGCGCCTTTTCTTGTTTGCATAAGCTTTTTGCCGATCTTGGGCTGCTTTCAGTCGAGCTCTAATCAATTCTATCTTTTCATTTGTTACTGCTATTAATTCACTTGACGCAAGCTCTCTTTGCCCCACTTCACCCCAGCATACGGGAGTTCTACATTTTCTCCCGTACAGTAATTCATAAGGAGCCATTTGAATGCCACTATGGTAACTATTATTATAAGAGAATTCTACTAGTGGCAGATGGTCATCCCAATTCCCCCCAAAGTCTAAAGCACACGCTCTCAACATATCGACAAGTGTTTGAATGGTTCTTTCTGACTGGCCGTCAGTCTGAGGGTGGTAGGCGGTGCTTATGTGTAACCTCGTGCCCACACTCTCGTGAAACTTTTGCCAGTAGCGGGAGGTAAATCTGGTGTCCCGGTCCGAGACAGTTGACACGGGTACCCCGTGTCGAGATATGATCTCGTTCATATAAATTTCTGCCATTCTCTCGGAAGAGTAAGCCTCTTTGATGGGTAGAAAATGAGCACTTTTCGTGAGTTGGTCAACGATTACCCATATTGTATCATGCCCCTTTTTCGTTCTAGGAAGCTTGGTTACCAAATCCATCGTTAGTTCCTCCCATTTCCATACCGGAATTTCCAAAGGTTGTAATTCCCCGTATGGCTTTTGATGTTCTGCTTTGACTTGGGAGCATGTTAAGCATTTCGCGACATACTTAACAATATCGCGCTTCATGCCCGGCCACCAATAATTTGCCTTCAAGTCACGATACATCTTTGTAGCCCCGGGATGGACCGAATATCGAGACTTATGAGCCTCGTCGAGTAGAGCGGTTTTGACTTCGCAGAATCGTGGTATCCAAATTCGGCCGAATCTCGTCTTGAGTCCGGTCGAATTTTCTTCTAGTTTATCGGTTACACCTTTTAATCTTTCTTTCTTTAAGTCTTCCGCTCCAAGCGACTTTATTTGGGAATCACGTATCGTCTCGAGTAATCGTGGCGTAACTATCATCTTCATGGATTTTACTCGAATGGGAGACGGATACTCTTTTCGGCTTAACGCGTCGGCTACCACATTCGCTTTTCCTGGGTGATAAAGGATATCACAATCGTAATCTTTGATAAGTTCTAACCACCTCCGTTGCCTCATATTTAAGTCTTTCTGCTCAAAGAAATATTTAAGGCTTTTGTGATCCGAGTAAATTGTGCATTTCACGCCATATAGATAATGCCTCCAAATCTTTAAGGCGAACACTACCGCTGCCAGTTCCAAATCGTGTGTTGGGTAGTTTACTTCATTCAGTTTCAATTGTCGTGAAGCATATGCGATAACCCTTCCCCTTTGCATCAAAATGCAACCTAATCCCTGGTGTGAAGCGTCTGAATAGACCACCAGGTCTTCAGTCCCGTCCGGTAATGTCAAGACCGGGGGACATGATAATTTCTCTTTTAATACTCGGAAAGCTTCCTCCTGTTCTTTACCCCACACAAACTTCTCTTTCTTCCTCGTCAGTTTTGTTAAGGGTAAAGCTATCTTTGAAAAATACTGTATAAACCTTCTGTAATATCCCGCAAGGCCTAGAAAACTTCTTATTTCAGTCGGGTTCTTCGGGGAAACCCATTTCATTACGGCGTCAATCTTTGATGGATCTACTAAGACACCCTCCGAATTGATCACATGACCCAGAAACTGCACCTCTCTGAGCCAAAAGGCGCATTTTGAGAATTTCGCGTAAAGTTTCTCCTTACGGAGAACTTCAAGTACTTCACGCAAGTGTCTTGCATGTTCGACCTTGCTTCGCGAGTAGACTAGAATATCATCTATGAACACGATCACAGATTTATCTAACATGGGTCGGCATACCCAGTTCATAAGATCCATAAACGCAGCCGGCGCATTCGTCAATCCGAAGGACATGACTAAAAATTCATAATGCCCATAACGGGTTCTGAACGCGGTTTTCGGAATATCTTCTTCCCGTACTCTAACTTGATGGTACCCTGAACGCAGATCTATCTTGGAGAACCAACTCGCCCCTTGCAATTGATCAAAAAGATCGTCAATTCTAGGTAAAGGGTAGCGGTTCTTGACGGTTAGCTTATTTAATTCTCTGTAGTCAATGCACAGGCGCTCCCCAAGGTGACACACTCGGACGTATAAAGCCCTTATCTAGCAAATCTTGTAATTGTGTCATTAACTCCCGCATCTCGGTGGGAGCCAGTCTATAGGGAGTCTTCGCAACCGGCTTCACACCCGGATTCAATTCGATGCGAAACTCTATTTCTCTTTCGGGGGGAAGTCCCGGCAATTCCTCCGGAAATACATCCGGAAATTCATTCACGATCTCCACGTCTTCAAGCTTCAGGAAACCTTGTTGAGCATCTACCACGTAAGCTAGGTATGCCCTACCCCCGTTAAGTGTATACTTAGCGGCTTGAACGAGGGTACAAAGTTTCGCTTCCACCTTTCTTTCGCCTTGTATATTTAATCGCTTTCCACTTGGAGATTGGATAAGTATTGTTTTGGTTTCACAATTAATCTCCGCATGGTGTCTGGCCATCCAATCCATACCCACTATCATTTTAAATTCTCCCAAAACCATGGGTATAAGGTCGATATCGAGTTCTTCGTCCTCTATAGTGAATTTGCAATTTCTACAAATCTCGCGTAACAAGTAGTTTTTACTATCGGCTATTTCTACTTCTAGAGGAACTGAAATTAATTCAATCTTAAACGAGGGATGATTTGCTATCTCATTTGAAACAAACGACATAGTTGCTCCGGTATCAAATAATACATAAATCGGCATAGAGTTTAATAAAAAGATACCTGAAACTACATTCGGATGAACCTTAGCTTCCTCCGATGTGATTTGGAACATCCTTCCTTTAGCCCTAGAACCCTCTTGCTTCTTATCTTCCTTTTTCGATTCTTGCTGAAGTTTAGGGCATTCCGATTTAACGTGCCCCTTTTCGAAACAGTTGAAACAAGTCTTCGGGCTATTTGGACATTGATAAGACGAATGTCCCTCCTTACCACATTTGTAGCACCCTTCTTGCCTAACAGACACTCTCCAGTATGAAGCTTTCCACAAGTCTTACAAGGAGTAATACCACTCTTCGACTTATCTTTCCTTCCTTGCTCTTGATACTTTCCCTTTTTGGATGGACTCGAACTTGCACCTTTCTCACTTGATCTCTTTTCCCCACGTTCTTCTTGCCTCTTAATTTCGATTTCTCTATCCCGTGCCAGATTAATAAGCTCATCAAGGGTCTCACATTTCGAGGGAGTAATGAACTCCCTAAATTCCGCCTTTAACACCCCGTAAAGGCGATTAATCTTCATCCTTTCAGTCTTCACAAAATCCCCACAGAACTTCATCTAATCCATGAAAGTATTTGATATTTCATTTATCGACTCGTTTTTACTGTTGGAGGCGCAAGAAATCCTCCTGGATCTTATCAATAGCCGACTGAGGGTAATGGTATCTCATAAAGGGCTCCTTAAATTCTTGCCAAGTTATCATTTGGAGTCTATCCTCCCCTATTTCCTTGCTATGCGCATCCCACCAATCTTTCGCCTGGAGAGTGAGTTGGCCAGTAGCAAACATCACCTGATCTTCTTTATCGCACTGACTTCGTATAAATACCGCTTCTATATTTGAAATCCATCTTTGGCATGCGATCGGGTTAATTTTACCATCATACGTTGCGGGATTGCACGCCATGAAGTCTTTATATGTGCACCGTCGTTCTTTGCTTTTGCTTTTAGATCCCTCAATCAATTCTTTCAACTCTTCGATTTTGCTAGTCATCATAGCATCCACAACTCCCAACACTCGACTTTCCACTTCTTGAGCTAATCGTGGAAGATTAGCTTGCATGACCCCTTCCGCTACTTCTGTGACTTTATTGATAAATGCTTCTTGACGAGCCGTATCATCATCATCATTGACATTTCTTGCATCGGCCATCTACACAACGTCATGTTTTTGTTTAATACAAATCAAAAGCTTTCAATTTATCATACATTTATACATCTCGATTGCTATTTACGTAATCGCGCATTTAATTAATTTTCGATTCCTGAGGGTTCTTTTCATTACGATCACAAGTGGCGATCATAGGTACTTAGTTATGCTTAATGAGACTTTACATCATCATTTTATAGGTTATTTGATAGATCGTAAACTCAAATTTCGAAAAGCAAACAAAACAGCGTTTTGTGTTTTCTGCTTGGCGTCGGTGACGGGTAGGGTGCCCGTCGGCGACGGGTTTAGGAAAGTGGCATCGGTCACATTCGTCCGTAGACAGTTGGTTAAGGCGTCGGCCCAAAAAGAGAGGGCGTCGGCGACGGGTGTCTAGCCGTCGGCGACGGCCAGTAGTTTGTCAATCCGCTGCTGCTTCATTTTTTAGCGTTTTAACCCTTTCTCAGGTCCGTTTCCAGCCGTACGGTCCCTGGAATTCATCGTTTCGCCACCCATAATTATTCATTCACATCCTTAACTTAACTTTATACCACAAGCACATTACACATACTTGTGTTTATCCAAAAACTTAAATTGTTACCTCATTGGCGATCTTGGAGTGAGCACACTTCCGAATGAGCCGTCGGTTTGAGTTCAAGCATCGCGTTAAAAGCTCGAATCCCTCAAACCTAGGCTCTGATACCAACTTGTATGGCCCGCGTTTGTGTCTAATAGAAATAACAACCAAAAGACACTCGAAACGTAACTTTTTAAATGACCAAACTTTTTGTCAATTCAAGAGGTAAATTACCAATAACATTAACGAACCTTGTTAACAAAATTTGGGCATGACTCGTCCATACGACGAGTCCATCCCTGTTTTTAACCAACACTTACATAAAAGAAAACTACAATCCGTTTTACGGACGCAAACAAAAACATAACATCAAGTTGAAAAGTATAACTACTAACAAAGTTAAACACAACAAGCATTTTGACCTATAATATTACTACAAAATAGCGGAAGCGCTTGAAGGTCATAATATGTGTGTGTGTTCACTCCAATCTTGCCAAGTCGCCTAAAATGAGGATTTACCTACATTCAACAACAAAGCTTTAAAAGTTAGTCATTATACTTATTGCGCTTACAATACCATCATTTTAGTTCCATTCGTTTATGTACTTTCATTCCTCTTATGCATTCGATTACCCAATTAAATGGGTATGGCATATACTCTCATAATGTGATTCAAGCATACACTTACGACCCGGTAACATCGGGTTGATTGCTTTCAACATAAATCCTTCGTTCTGTCCATTAAACAGATTAAACTTCGTACATTCTTTATTGCATTCATGATCACCCGTTCTAAATGGATGATACCTTATTCTTACTCGACTTGTTCAATTCGAACCGGTCGACTTGCATAGCTTATCATAACTTTCGTTAGCATAATCAAATCCACAAGGGATTTGCTTTTCATTTACTAATCACCATATTCATTTTAACTAGGATTGTTCATCATAATTATTAACAAAATTCAAGTAAGGTTTTGTATGCAATGGAACATACCTCGGTCTTGCGTGCCTTCCGTTTTCCTAGTGCTCGTACCTTCTTCCTTCACGCCTACATTACAACATTCATTCATTCATTTAGTCTATTTACTTCAATATACCATTTCCCATGTTACACATACATTCATCTCTTAAGCATTTCATCAAACACTTGGTAGGCATCATAATTAAGGTATAAGGTACAAGTCTTTAAAGCACAATTTTACTAGTTCATCATCATCCAACATTCACATCTATTCTAATTTGCATAACTATTTCCTCCTACATCAATTTATCTAGCATTCAAGTATTACAAACAAGATCACATATCAAGATAACATACAATCATAATCATTATGATCTTCCTAATCATAACATAATTTCACAAAGTGGGTTTTCACTACAACCTCTCATGCAACCTAAAATCAAACATGATTCTTGTTCTAGAAAGCAATTCTAACTCAGATTTCCCATATTTGATACAAGAAATCAAGATTGGGTTGAACCCCTCTTTCTACAAAGCATAATTTCATAAAATTGAACTTACCACTTCACTAACTAGGGTTAGATTTTCGAAAAAGGGGCTCATGCACTGGATTATCTTATGATTTAGGCTTCAATTGCTTGATTTCTTGAGTTTAGGGTTTCCCCCCTTCTTGCATGTTCTTGATCGATCCTCCCCAGACACACCCACTGTGTTTGGGGTTTAATTTGTTTTTAATAATTTAAGTTTAATCACTTTTGCACTTTACCCCCTACACTTAGTTGCTATTTACAACTCAAATCTTTAAACCACATTTAACTATCATTTTGCCATAAATACTTAATCATTTTAAGTTTATTATTTATCCTCACTTATCTTTATTGTGTTTTCATTTTTGGGGCGTTACACAAGAGCTATCAACGTCGTGAGTGACGGACCACAATGCACTTCGTTACCAAGAACATGTAAACTCTAACCTAGATAAGGCATAATTGCACATAAACATTTCGCAAAGTCAAATTTAATCTTCACTCGACAATTCACGAATACAATACCAATGCAAGACAATTATCATAAGTTTCAAAATCAAATCATAACTTGTCACAAACTGAATCTCAAGTACAATGTTTAAACCCTAAGAACTTACAAAAACCTACACCAGGGTGAAACCTCCAAGAATTAGCCGCTCATGGAAGGACGAATGCTATCACCGAAAATTGAGAACTTGAACATCATCATCTTGAAGCTTTGAAGTGGTGAAGATGGTGGTTAGGGTTTGGAATGGTTGGTGGTAATGAATGGATTGAAGGATGAATGATGATTAGGGTTATGGTAATGATTCGGGTGCTCGTGATGATGGTTGGTGAATTGGTAATGGTAGATGGATGATAATGGCTCCAAGATCACTTTCAAAACTCAAAATAATGTGTAACTCCCCAAAATTGATGACCCACACATTTTTGATTCGTTCCCATACCAATTAAACAACAAAATCGCGTCGCCAATATTGGGGAACCGTCGCCGACGGCTTGAAGCCCCGTCGGCCACGGTGTGTGCATTGTTCAACTCCATCCGACGGGTTATCTCGCTGTCTACGGACATCTCGGGCGACGGATCTTTATACATACCGTCGGCGACGACCCATATGGGCGTCGGCGATAGTGCCAAGAAGTCTATTTCTCCATGTTTCCACTATCTTGAGTCCGGTTGACCCGTTTCGCTTCCCAATGGCTCGTTTTTCATCCTGGTGACCCGTAAAGCTCCCGAAAAGCTCCTTAAACTTCGCTAGACCTGCAAAATACACATCTAATCAAAAGTAGGCTATTCGAAATTAAAACTTGTGTAAGAACATCAAATTAAGCAATTACAATCACCAGTTTTCAACCACGTATCATATGTGTTTGTGTATGATGGCCTTGAAGTTTTCGTTGTAGCATTTTGAAAACAGAGAAGCATCTCTACCTTTTAGGTCTTCGATCGAACGGTCGTTCGATCGGATAGCAATCCGAATGGCGAGACATTTCAGTTTGATAACAGGTTCACAGCAGGATGGTCATTCGATCGGATGGTCTTCCAATTGGATGGCAATCTGTTAGAAACTGGTGATCCTTGAAAATTATGAAAATAATTAAGTGTTGAAGTCCCAAATGTCAACCGATCGGATTGTCGTTCGATCAGATGGCAATCTGATCGGACGGCAATCCGTTCGACGTTCAGGTTGTTTGAAATTTTGAAATTGTTTAAGTGCTGAACCTCAAGTGCAATCCGATCGGATTGTCGTTCGATCGGATGGCAATCCGATCGGACGGTAATCCGTCCCAACGGTCTGATCGTCTTGAACTTGATTATTTTGAAAAGTTTACGGTTTGATCGAGACGGTATGACAACGTTCTAAACAATGGAACCTCGTCAAGTCCCAAGCCGTCCGATCGAACAGGAAACACCCAAATCCAATCAGTTCACTGGTTCGTGACGGTTGTTCATGCTTAACCCGAAATCAGTTGTCTCTTTGATAGAAACCAGATCTCAGACCGATGCTTCACTAAGAAATGAGTAGAAGACCGGAATGAGTTCCGATTCTATTGGTTTTGAGTGCATTGAGTGTAAAAGAGTTGAAAGAAAGTTGGAAAAGCTTCTTTCAATCCTTCTAACTTTGAAAATGTTTAGATCTATGCGAAAACATTGTTTAATCATGTGGAAATCCTTCAGATCTGAGTTGTTCTTGGTGGATTGAGGTCAAAACTTGAAGTTCATAAGAACTCCATGATGACATCACCCTAGAACACCTCAAATCCACTGATTTCACGGTTAAAAGTTAAGATTCAAAGGTGAAAATGATGAAGAAGTGTGTGTAGATCATATAAGTACAAGATTTAGGTTGAAAACTTACAAGAATAGTGAGAAATCGAGAGAAAGATGGTCTGGAACGCTGCTGGTCGAATGAGGGAGCTGTCACATCACTTATGATGTGACAGGGGGTATTTATAGGTTGCCAAAAAGGGAAAGTGCTTAAGTGTCGGATAGGATGGCATTTTGATCGGATAGCCATCCACCATTCAATCGAGTGGCCATTCGATCGAGGTGTCCGGTGAGTTGAGTTTTGGCATTTCATTTCGCGTGTTTGAGCGTTGCGATGCGTTTAAGCGAGTGTCGATTATGCGATGCGATAGATTAAAAACACACAAATACTATATCTAACATACAATCGTCCTAATTAGCTTGCGTTTAGCGTTTGCGATTGAGTTGCGATAGAGTTGCGGTTGCATTTCGATTAATCACCACGAACATAAAGTAAACATGCACAAGTAACACATAAATAGCACACACACGTAAAACAATATCCAGAACGCATAACTCGGGTTGCGAAAGCGATTGCGATTAGCGATAAAACATGCAATAAACATCGATTAAACCTCGATTATTAATTGATACTCCACATAATATAACTAAAGCGATTAAATAAAAAGATTCGCTTACAAGTCAAGGAAGTCAAGTCAATAGTTAATCAAGGGGTGATAGATCGCAATTAGCAATCTTTTCTTCCTTTGACTTTGACTTTGAATTGTACGTTGACTTTCGTAACACGGGGTGTTACAGAAGTATTGTTGGAACCTTTTCGTTGTGTATACCAATGAGAGGACCAACTTCTCCATTGGTGAGTATTTAACTTTAGCATCTTTCAGTGCCCAGCTTACAACGTATACTGAGACTTGTGTTTCTTTTTTCTCGATCAACGATGAGCACCAAGCTTACAACTTCTAGGCCTCCAAACACATAAATGGTTATCACTTATCCTGCCTCGGGAGCTACCGTGGCGTGTAGGAAAGCTATTTGTTCTTTTAGAGCCTTGAAGGCAGCTTCGGCTTCGTCTGTCTACTTGAAATCTTTCTTATCTGCACAATTCTTGAGTGTTGGGTAAGGATCTCTTAGCTAACTTGGGAAGGGAACACTTGAGAGCAACTATTTTTCCATTTAAGCTTTAAAACTTCCTTCTTTGTTCTTGGATATTGCATATCCAACGCCGCTTGTATCTGGCTGGGGTTGGCCTTGATACTTTGTTTCCCCACAATATGCCTAAGAAACTTACTTTCCTCGAAACCAAATGAACCTTGACCGGGTTAAGTTTCATGTCGATTTTCTTCAAGTTCTTGGATGTCTCCTCTATATCACTTAATTTTACTTCTTCGCTCTTACTTTTAATGGCGAGGTCGTCAACGTAAGCTTCGATGTTCGTACCAATGTGCTCTGAGCAGGCCTTGTCGACCAAGCGTTGGTTGGTGGCCCTGACATTTTCTAGGTCAAATGACATTTTTCTGTAACAAAGATACCTTTATCAGTATGGAAAGTTGTCTTTTCTTCTTCCTCCATCATCTCGATTTGGTGATATCCCTTATAGGCCTCAAGGAAGCATTTAAACTAGAAGCCAATGAGTGAAACTACCTTCCAGTCAATTTCTAGGAGCAGGTAGAAGTCTTTAGGACACACTTTGTTGAGGTCCTTGAAATCCACACGCACGCCAAGAATCATCAGGCTTTTTGACCATCACCGAGTTAACTACCCAAGACTGGTTTTTACTTCCGAAGAACACCTACTTTTACAAGTTTCTTTACTTCCTTGCAAGTTGTTAGGCTTCTTTCTAGGGCAAAGCTTCTTTTCTTTTGTACAATTGGCTTGTATGTGGGTGAAATATTCAAGGTATGTTCAACGATGTGCCTTGGAACTGCTACCATATCATCATAACACCATGCGAAAACATCTTGGCTAACCTGCAACAGGTTTTAAGCTTGTTCATTGTATAGTGGAAGCGATTATCATTGATTTTGATGGTTTGGTCTGGATAAGCAGCGTTGATGCTTAGCTCCTGGACTTGACCCCTTGTCGGTTTCTCAGCTTCTTCATCAGAAGCAATAAGCAGGGCATCTGCAGTTGGTTTTAACGTTGTTACACTTTTTTTCATTGGGAATTCATCAATCCATGAGTCTTTGATACCACCGCATCAAAGGTGAGTTCCTCTATACGTGCAAGATCCTCATCTTTCAAACAAATGTTCAAGGTAATTTGCCCGAAAGGATGAAGACGTCTTTGGCAAAACCAATGAGGGGAGTATCGACAATTTGTAACATGGAAAACGCAAACCTTAATCATAAGAACGTATTCAATTTATTCACCCGTAAAATAATAAAACACGTTCAGATTCTTTTAATGCGGTACCTAAACTAGATTCCTAAACACATTTGCAGATCAAGACCTTACACTCTCTTGTGATTAGAAAAAAAAAAAAAAGAATTAACCAAAAAGAACTCATCACATCTTCAATAGATTCCTTAAACTCTCATTTTTATTTCTTCTGCCTCGTTCTCTGCCTCCCAAACAACATGTTACTTGCCTCCTTATATTTTCTCGAATTCCATGACCGCAGTCCCAAAAGAGAACTGCCGAATTTCCCCCTTGAAACTTTCCTCTATACGGCGATTCCTTTTTTAGTTCTCTAGCCTTTTTCCACGTGGGCTTTTTCAACTGATTATTGTTGGATCAAATTATTAAATTCAGCCCAGATTGCATATCTTAAGCCCAATCAGTTAATGTGAAGCCCACTCTACCGACCAATTTCGTTTGAATATGTAGACATTAAGAATTCAACTCATTTTAATATTTTTTGGTTTCTTAATAAAAGATTTAAACTAATAACATATGGAAATCATTTTCATTTCTTTTTCTTAGTTTGACTTAATTGCATGTTTTCATTGTAAACTCGAATAAAATTATAACCAAATAAATGAATATATTCTATCAAAATAATGATGTATTATGACTTATGAAATTACCTGATCAAAGTGTTGTTTATTGATACTTGATAGTATCATCATTATGTATCTATAGGTATATGGTGTTCCTTGAGTTCAAGTTTTATAAAATATAGTGAATATTGGTGTAGAATAATTACAAGGTGTGTGGTAGCTATTTAAAAAAATCAGCAGGCACCTTATGTGTTTTGTGATTTATATGAAACAAATTATATAATAATCAAACGGGAAATTGACCTGTAATAATTTCACCTAAACCTTATTAGCCATTAATAATCACACCTCAGAATATTCCCCCACTAGTCCCACCTTTCACCTATTTTTCCTACAATGATCACCCGTTAAAAGAACTTAACAAAGTTAAGCTTTTTTCGAAATTACAAACAGATTTTTTAGGACTTTTGATTAGAACGATGATACGAGTCCATTGACGTAAAACTTGTCTCGAAACGGTGCTCCAAACGATGAAACCGACGCTTCAATTCGGGTGTTCAAATTTCCAATTAACCAAAATCAAATCACTTGGAACACCATTTTGAAGTAAGTTTTACATCAATGGACTCGTATCATCGTTCTAATAAAAAAACCCTAAAAAATCTGTTTGTAATTTGGAAAAAAAAACTTAACGAAAAACTTAACTCCGTTAAGTTTTTTTTAACGGGGGACCATTGTAGGAAAAATAGATGAAAGGCGAGACTGGTGGGGGGAATATTCTGAGGTGGGATTATTAACGCCAATAAGGTCTAGGTGGGATTATTACATGCCATTTCCCCTAATCAAATTAAGATTTAACTAGGGGAATTCCCCTACTTCATGCAACGGGATTCCGTGTATGCACAAAACATAAAATAATGTTTACACTCGTATCCGACATAAACAAATAAAAGTTATAAACGTAATGTTGTGAGTTACAAACTTATGTTGCCGTACATCAATTTTTTTCAAAATTTACGCTACCGCCGGAGCGTCAAGGGGTAATGGGGGTTACCCCTTGTTAAACTCTATATCAGCCCCTGGCTACAACAGTTAAAAATTTAGGTGGTTTTTCTTGAATTGTAAGAATATGATTCTCTTAAGATCAATCAACTCGGAATTATTCCCTTACAATCAATCAACTAACCAATCAAATTGGAAGAAATATACCCACAATTCTTTTTCAAAATTCAAAACATACTATTTTGCACTTCCCAAACTAAAACGACGACACAAAGCAGCCCTTTCATAATCATCTAGGCTGAGGTGGAGGAAAGGAGTATATTGACCTTAAAGACTTTTTGTTTTTGGGTGAAGGGTTGTTAACCATAGATGTTGAAGGACTCCTGCTAAAGCACATAGTCTGAGACAGGTTAACCATGTCCACCATTGACTGTGTCTGGTAACTCTGTATCTGGCTCGTCATCTCTGTCGAGTCACCCCTAGCCGTCGCCCTTTGCCACGAGTGCGAGCTCAACCCCGACAAAACATACGCCCGTCCCGACGACTCGTACACTCTTCGGCTCGCCATTCTTTCTTTCATTTCCCTCAATTCAGCAACCAAACCGATGCACAACCGATCACCTCTAGAAGCCGACACAGATTCAGACAACTTTTTCCGGCAATCATCAAGCACTGACGTTGCAGCAGCGAGATCACCACGTTCGGCCGCCACTTGTGCTTCGGCTATCGCATTGGCCGCTCTAAGCCTGTTCCTCTGTCGGTCAACTTCAATTGACACTACTTGCTTTCCCAAAGTTGACTCCGGCCTCGAGATTGTAACATCTTCGTTTCCACCGACCGTAACCACTGTTTTCTTTATCGGGTCCTTATGAATAACCCTGAATTTCACCAATGACATTTGGTCACCCGTTTCTTCAACCGGAAGATCCATTGCTACAAGAAAATCCCTCTCTTCCTCGGCATATAAATCACCGACTTCGATAAACCCTGATCTTCCATTTTCATCCATACCAACTTTATAACTCCCAGCTTTAATCGACCCAAGCCGCAACATCGGATGAACACACTCGACTTCAACACGTAGTTCTTGAACCACAACGCTCAAAAGCCCACCGATACACTGTGCAAAAGCATCTTGTATCACATTCTCAGCTTCTATAAACGAAAACATCCCTCCAGAATGTTCGGAGATAGAGTGCATTGCAGAAGCATCATGATCCGTACCGAACCCAAATGTGTGAACCGGTATGTGTGTTACGTCTTTCTTCGATTGCATAGAAGACGGTAAAAGAGTCTGGTAATCGGTTTTCGACCCGGCCTTTCGCGGGCTGATGCTGGTGTATGTGTCTTGCCCGTCTGACAATAATATCATACTGCTTACCGGATTCTTGAATTTCCGCTCCGTCATCACTTTCGCTGCCTTTTTTAACGCTTCGGCTATATTGGTCCCACCATTAGCGACCAATGAGTTAATAATTTGTAAAGATTCTTGTTTCCCGGTTTCGGTCATACGACGAAGCGGGAAGAGGCGGCGGGCTGAAGAAGAAAACGCGATAACAGAAAGTCGGTCCAACGGGCCGAGATTTTGCACTACAAAACCCATAGCTTGTTTTAGTAAAGCAATCTTTGTACCTGTCATGCTACCGCTAATATCAAGAACTGTTACTAGATCCAACGGTGCCCGAGCGTTTTGATGTCCTTTAGTGACGGGAGCTTTGAGATTAATTAAGATGCCAAAATTATCGAATGATGTTGATCTGGCTACTGCTGAAATTTCAGGGTACGTTTTCATTTCTACGCCTCCAATGGAATCAGAATCACCAGAGACTTCAACTTTCTGGTTGACTAGTTCATCGTCGTCAAAGATGGGTGGCTCGGGGGCTTGAAATAGTAACGAAGCGCTACGATTGGGGCGTGTTTGATGATGTGGCATACCCGGTAAAATCATAAATGAACCGGGATTTGTACTTGATTTCACACGAGAAGAACCAGAACTCTCTAGAGGAACTTCTTTCCATTTTGCACGACAAATGGGACAGACTCGATTTCCGTGTTTTACGTTTGATGTAATGCAATGGAAATGGAAGGCATGTGAGCATTCTGCAGTGAAGATTGCGTGACCGTCGGTTGGTTTCATTGCCGTCAAGCATATTGCACACATTTGCTGCAATCCAAGTGGAGATTCTTTATTAAAAATACAGATACGAAAATTCAGAAATTCGAAGATTTAGCCATATTATTTTGTTTTGTATTACAACATGATGAATATTAAATTATCTAAAGATTTGCCATAGTTAGGGTTTCCGGTTATGTTTTTCGGTTTGCTTTATTTCCAACTCCATTTTTTTCTAAATCTATTGAAGAACTTCAGTTTGAAGCCAAGCAAAGCTGAAACAATGTAGTGATTTCAAACCAAACTTTTTTTAATTAATATGATTGTAGGTGATACATATATATATCTTTTTTAAGTGAATAAACACTGCTTATTTTCATTCTTTCTAATTGATCTTTTAATATTCTGTAAAAACAAACGAAAACATCGTTATGTTTAATGCAGTAAGCTTTTAGTTTATTTTTTCAGATAATGAACAATTAGGTTCCTTTAAATAGTTATATATGAACAATTAGACTATTTTTAAAGTTAAATATGAACAGTTAGGTATGATCCTTTAATAATTAACTAGAATACCATACGTAAATAATCAGAGGTAAATGTATTTAACAACCACAAACTTATCGACGGATAAAGAATATCAAGTTAAATCAGATCAAGAAAGTTGAAAATCAATTTGGCATAATGAATATTGACTAGATATCTTTTGGGTGGCCAACTTGCTATGTGGGTTATACTTGATGATTAAAAAACTGCAACCTTTATAAAGTAAAGATCATTAAGCAACTGGTGTTCCAATGATGAGGTTTCAAGGCAATAAAGAAAAGCATATGCATCATATACTCAAAGCAATAACATGTATAAAAAGAACTAGAAATCAATAAGAATAAGCTAAAGATTTTCTCCTCTTTTCCAAACTAAACCTACTTTTATCAACTTATGCTCCATGAGTGAAGTCAAAAGGTATTAATTCAACTATGAAAAGGGAAGAGTGAGGTTTTATATGTAAAAGTGAAGGTGTTGACCAGACAAAGCACTTTACCTTCAAGAAGGGAAGTAAAAAAGGATAACAATCTAACATAAGTATTGATTAATAATATATTCAATTAATTATTATGGAAAAAAAAACAATTGTACACCAATGGAGCAGAGAACAACCTTTAAAGGGACATTAAGGGGTCCATCAACCCATTAAGAGTTGAAAACTACTTGACAACCAAAAAAAACCCCATCACTATCTCCATCCCCATCAACTGCATTGTATAATCACCATAAACAGGCACTAGCAAAATATCTCTAAATCACATCAAAAAAAAAAATCTAGCCAATTACAAGTAGTCTAAAGAATTATCTTTCATTTTCTCATTAATTAACACACATTAATCCACTAACTATACTTGCTCACATGAACTCTAATTAAATTTCTAACTTAACATCTGAACTTTCTCACAGACATTTCATCAAACACTTGACAGATTCATAAAACCAAACAACAAAACCTTATCAAAATATACCTTATTTGACGATTTAACACCGTATTTGGACATCTGGAGACCGGAGGACGACGGAGTCGGAGTAGTAGGCATCAGACGACGGACATCCGAGACCCTAGACGGCGCGTGAGCGCGTGAGTCCACGGATTCATCGTCGTCGGTGGTTTTTGGAAGATAAAGACACGTGTTTAGCCCTAGAGCGAGCTTCATCTTCCTCCATTTGCTTTCACCTCCCATAATTCCAATCTTTAACGAAGAATATTATCAATTTATAGACACGAAAGGATTCGGAAGAAAAGAAGGGATTTGGTTGAAAGATTTTAGAACAAAAAGCAACATTCTTCGAGAGGGTATGATGATTCAAGATTCATGTTGGATGAATAGAGAATATACGGTGAATTGAATTGGGTTTTGAGTATCCCCAAATTGGTTGAATTGAAATTAGGGTTAGCTGAAGGTGGAATTGGAGTTATAGTGGACAGAGGGTGAGGGGTAAAGCTGGAAACCAGCTTTATTGGGGGAAACGGATTGCGATTCTACTGTTTACCTAAAAAATAAATTTAATTCTGCATTTAATATTGTAAAGTTGTTACTTTGTGAGATTGTAAGAAATCAACTTTGACTTTACAATTTGCCAACTTATTATTATTGCAAAATTCAAATCTAATACTAATAAAAAAATTATGTTAATATCAAATTGCATTCTCTCCTTAAAATCATATCTTAATATTATATTGTTGTAAAACTAGCATATTAGCAAAAGAATAAGAGAGAATAATAAAGAGAATGATGTTATTAATGGAGGTGTATCTTTTACAAAGGAATACAATGAATATATATAGGAGATGAAGTCTTGGAGAACAAGCTAATCTAATTAAGGAGTTGATAACCACATAATATAATATATTTATAACACTCCCCATTGGTTATCAACATAATACGCTTGATGCTGTCTCGTTAAAAACCTTGCTAGGAAAACCCGGTAGGACAAAATCATAGCTAAGGGAAAAAGAGTGCAGCGTGTAATGCGCATTATCTCCCCCTGATATTTCTGGATCAAGTATGTTGCCCCATTAAAAACCTTACTAAGAAAACCCATTGGGATAAATGGGGGAGTGTTATAAATATATTATATTATTGGTTATCAACTCCTTAATTAGATTAGCTTGTTCTTTTTTTTTTATTTAATCGGTCATGCTCTTTGACCTTGTTCTTTGAATTTGTTTACAACCAATTTTTTCCGAACGCATGGCGTTTCTTGTTTATAATTGTTTTGATGTTTTTGTCAGAAACTCAGAATACATTTTTTGACAAAAGTCAAACAAAATCTCATTGATTTCAGGCTTTAAGTTCGATCCAAAAGTTTATTTTGTGATGTTAATTTTTTTTTTCAAACCCTTTAATGGTGATATCTACGATGTATTTTTTTTCTTTTGGATGATATCAATGAAAGAATTCAACCAGTCATTCAAACTACCAATATATCATTACCAATAGTAAATACGAGATTAATAAATAAAAATTAAATTCAATGAATTAACATAAAACTTACCTGTATGATAGTTTGATTCAACATCCTTGTGATATTGCAAGTCCAACTCCAAAAGCAAGTCGTGCTGATAACGTGTTGTAAAACTAGCATATTAGCAAAAGAATAAGAGAGAACAATAAAGAGAAAAAGAATGATGTTATTAATTGAGGTGTATCTTTTACAAAGGAATACAATGAATATATATAGGAGATGAAGTCTTAGAGAACAAGTTAATCTAATTAAGGAGTTGATAACCACATAATATAATATATTTATAACATGACATTCTCTCCTTTAATATTATTAATATTTTTATTATTATTATATCATATTAATATACAATTTATTAATTTATACACAACATATAAATACATTATTGTTATTATATCATGTTAATATATCCAATTTATTAATCTATACATAAGTATAGATAAATACGTAATACATAAAAATATATATATATATATTATGCTATTGTAGTATTTTATATATTTATTTTTATTTTCATATATGGCATTAAATTTTATTTTTTAATCATTGCTCATCAAACCAAATTAGGTTATATACTTGTAGATCTAGATTGTCTAGTCTAACCAAATAATTTGTTTTCAAATAATTACACACAAGTATCTCTTAATTTAGCAATATTATTATTTTATTAATAATATATTAGATTAATATCCAATTATTATTATTATTAATAATATATAACACATGTGTTGTCTGATACAAAATAAAATAAAATAAAAAACTTTATTGCAAATATAACTCTTTGTTCTACGAATTTTATACCGTCATGTCAATAAACCTATAAAAACGAATAGAAGATATATACATAGCTTTTTATGTTCACATTTGAGCGAAGATATAAATTAATGGAGTGGGTTTTATTTAGATTAAAAAAATAAATTAAATAAGTAAAAAAACAAAAATGCCCCTCATTAAACTGACTTTTTTGATGAAGTTAATGAGCTGAATGTGAATGGCAAAAAAAAAAAAAAAAAAAAAAAAATACAAAACTCAGGAAAAAATGATAACAATTGTTATTGTTATTATTATTATTATCTATTCTTAATTATTATATTATTATAATTATGAATTATTATTATCTAAGTCACTAAGTTATAGTCTATGTGTTACATGGGTTTACGTAACATATTGTCTTTATTCAATCCGTGTAATACGTGGGTCTATAAACTAGTATATTAAATATAACAAACTAGGTTATAACCCGAAAACTTTCCGGACAGGAAAAATTAATTTATATTCATCGAATTATGTCATCAAATAAAACAAAAAGACATATGGTTAAAACCAATAAAACTTGAATGATAACTACTTCTCATAACTGAAATTATGTTTATTACATATACTAATGCCAAATGAAAAGTTACAACAGCAAAAAAAAATACCATATAAGCAAAGAAAAATAAGATACACATTTTATTGCAATAAAAGACGTGCAATTTTGACCCGTTTACTTCCAAATGGTGTTATGCTTTATATATATGATGGGTTGAATGGGTAATATAAAAGCTTAGCTTAGAGCAGTTGTAGTGGTAGGTTACGGTGGCGTGATGGGGTGAATAGCGTCGTACAGCGCATGGGAACACTACCCCCTTCGACGTTATGTCTTGTGAATTTTCTTTCCCGCGATGGTGATAACAGGGTGAAGGTGGATGAAGGTGAATTGGGGCTGTGTTTTGTAGGGTATGTTGTAGGGTTATATGGTGTTAAGCATTGCACCCAAATGTTATGTGGTGTTATGTGGATTACCACTACACATGGCCTTATAAGGATGGTAATTGATGTCTGAATCGGTGTGGTTAATGGTGCTCAACTGGCTAAAAGTATAGGAGCAGTAGCGGATGAAATATGTGTACGAGATGAAGGTTAAAAACAAGCTGAGAAAGGCGGTTTTATGTCTGGTAACGGTATCGTTGTGGAAGCACTGGATGGTAAGGAACGAGCTAGTCTTCAAACGCATGCAAAACATAGCAATCAAAATGGTGGAAGGTATAAAGGAGGAGTCATATTTATGCATAAAACATAGAGCGTGATTGGGCAATCTCTCTTGGGAGGATTATGTTAATTTCAATGTATTGGTTTTTCCATGTTAATTGCTTGTAATAAGTTGCGTTCTCTAGCACCTTGCTAGGAACATGGTTGGTTTGTTGGTTGTGAAAGTTATTAAAATCTTCTATTTCGCAATTAAAGTTAATTGATAACTCCTTTATGTAAAATCTAACTTTTAGATTTTACTCATATTTTTTATAAATCTACATGTTTAGTTAAATGTTTTATCACTTTTAAAGCGACACTGAATATATATATATATATATATATATATATATATCTTATTATATAAATTAAAAACATAGTAACATTAACCTCACGTACTCTTCAATTACTCTATCATCAGGGACATTGCCTCTCTTTGGCTCTCTGCGACAACCAGTTTCCTCACAAGGATAACCATCACGATCATCACCATTTGTGCATCATGACTTCATGCACCGTTCTCCTTGTTATCGCAACAACGAAAACTAGGAAGAAGACAACCTTTTGTACCTATCTAATAGTAGTTCTACGATGGTGACACGTGGTGATTTTATAGAGCTATGATTGATGTGCAACTACGACGCCACATATTATGAGTACCTTGTATAACAACCCTAAAGAAAACCGACACCCTAATATATTTTAAATATGTCCTAAAATACACCCCATACGCGAAAACGGACCCAGAATACCTTAAATATTATCAAAAACAATTAAAATTTATATTTTGGGTTTGTCGCGGGCCGCGTAAACCTCTTAAGGGTCTTACGCGGGCCGCTAGAGATCAAAGTTGTGGCGCAGCCCTGTGATGACACGTGTCATCATCGTGGCAGGTCTAGTCGATGACCTGGGTCAGCTACAGCGTTGACCAGAGTTGACGCGGGCCGCGTAGGCCTTTGTCTACTCTTACGCGGGCCACGTAAAAGTCAAACTCTGCCCCTATATAAGCAGGCATCGGGTCTTCAATCGAAATCGTTCAAAATTGTCTTTCTTTCTCTCAATTCTACGTAGTATACATTATACACGGGTATTATACCCCCCTAAATAGCGAAGTTCTGCTCCGTTGTAAGTATCATAACCCCTGGATACGTATTAGATACTCTGCCCAATTGATCTAGGGTTCCGTAACGGCTGTCGTGGTCCTGCCCGACGTAGTCGTTGGAATGCCGTCTCGGGAAGGGTATTACTAACGTTGAAATGGGTTATTATACTAACACGTGTGCTTTTGTGTAAATTATAGATAATTCTCAGGAAACCCTAAAGGATAATCTAAGACAGCAATGTGAGTTGATCCGTTTTTTGTAAACTTTTTATTAACTGTTTCTACAAAACCTCATACAATTAATTATATATTAAACAGTTATTGAGTATTTGTAAGGATACAATTATCGTGGGTATTGTTTTGGTCAAAAATTACCGAGGCAATTAAGTGATCAAATTAGTAAAGTGAGGTAGTGTGCTAGAAAGTGTGTTGAAAATATGCCGGTTAAGTTATTTGGAAAATCAGTATTCAGGATACGGCTCAGGATATTGAGCTGTATCTATGATCAAACTATGAGCAAAAAGTAAAGTAAATGACACGAGATGTACGAGGAAAGCCCTTGATCAATCTAGATCACCGGCATAAAACCTTGGGAGCTGACAATCGCAGCTGCCTTGTTCTTCTTATTGCTTCAAACGTCAGGATACAGTGCAGGATATAGACCAGATCGCTAAGTGTTACAATGCTTTTGTATGAAAGTGGAAATTGCTAGAGAGCGAGTGTTAGAGTGTATCGAGTGAAAATGTGATGTCCTATTTGATCTGGTATACCCACCTATTTATAGTTACAAAATAGAAACTAAAATTCCTATAAATATGGGATACTCCCGAATATTCCATAAATAGCCGTTTGGAACCAAATAAAGCGGGCTTAACATCTTTCATTGAACAACTTGGACCGAGTCTTCCGCGGAATGAGTCTTCGTGAACGTTGATAGCTTCTAACCCACGTACCTGCACATAATCCGTTAGTAATCCTGAGGATACCATTCAGGATGTTACCAATATCCTGAACCAGCATCCCGGATGTAAACAGATACTATATAACCAAGATATAAACCAAGATATTTTCCAGGATATGGGCTCAGAATTTCACCCATAACAATTGTCCCCAAAAATGTTACCGTTTGTTATCCTGCAATAACGATTACATTTTTTACGAAGACCGAGGTAATTAATAGATAAGACCAATGATGTGACCGTTTTCAACTACCCGGCCTATATTTACTCATCATACCCTATATCTTCTCATCCTCATCTTTTTTTTAATCATAATCGACAAGGAAAAGGTAACATTCTCTCTCTCATCTTCATATTCATCTTTATTCTCCGGTGAAAAACTCAGGTGACCAAATGCCAAGGCAAACAAGATCTAGTTCAGGCGACTCGGCTCCCACATTTATCCAACAGAACCTTCTCCAAGAACCGGAGAAGGAGATATGCACCTTTGACAGTGCCCACCTGTCGGCCTTAAAATCCTCCGGTATCTTCCCGGAAGGAACCGTATTTAGACCGTTTGACCGGGAAATCCGGTCGGATATGGTCTCCAGCGAGTGGATATGCTTCAGTGCTTTCCCTTTTACCCTAGGGCTACAATTCCCCTTTCCGGACTTCATCACCGAATTCTTTAATATCACAAAAATCTCTTTCAGCCAAACCATGCCAATGCTCTGGCGTGTTTTGTCTGTTCTTGACCAGATCAAGAGAAACCACATTCCTGATCTTTCTGTCCATGATCTCCCCTTAGCTTACAAACTTAGATGCCATGGATCATGTAGATTTCTGTTTTATTCTACTTCCGGTGACCCATTGATACTTCGTGCCACCAGGAACGAGGATGGTTGGCAATCCAAGTTTTTCTTTGTAAAAAGGGACTCAATCCCTGGTGGAACGGATTATCCGATGAAATGGTTGAAGAAGGGTAGGATTTAGGGTTTAAAGATGATCCTACCTCTTATCCTGCTTTATATCCTGGACTGACTAATTTTATTTTTTTTGTTGTGCATGCAGCTGATTTCAGGAAGATTGCACCTCCTCTTGCTGATTCTCAAAAAAGAATAGACGCCATCAGACTCCTTTCAGAGGCAGAGCGAATCTTCAACCCATCTCCACCAACTCCAAGCCCTCTTTCAAGTGCAAACATGTCTGGTAAGGATCCTGCAAGATATCCTGTACACACATGTTTTTATTTGATATTCCTAGGAGAAAAGTTTACTCCCTATGTGCAGACTCCAGCAAGGTTCCAGTCTATCTAGATCTCGACGAACTTGACAGCTATCCTACTCCAGCCACGGTCAAGAAAGAGACTCCTGCTGCTACCAGCTCCAAGCCACTCCCGGCTCCCAAGGCCAATCCAAGGACTCGTGCTTCCACAGCAAAAAAGAGGAAAGGTCTTGAAGTCAGTGCTCCAGGTTCAGAAGGGTTCTCCTATAACGAACTCAGTTTCTCTGATTCCTTAGAGCCAATGACATCCTTCCTTAACAAGGTAATATCCTGACGCATATCCTGCACATATATCCTGCACGTATATCCTAATAGGATATCCTGACAGGATATCCTGGTCAATATATTCTAACTCATACCTGAAATTGATGTGCAGGGCCTCCAGCATTTGCTCCACTTGTACAATGACGCTTGTGGTACTGCTGCACTCCATGAGGCCAGGATCAAACAGCTTGAAAGCACCGTTGCTGACCAAGGTGCCATTGCTGAAGCGAAGACCCGGCACTACGAGGGCATGCTGAAGAAGGTCACCCATAATGCTGAGCTCAAACTTGCCACCGTTCAAATGGACCATGAACAAGCCATGGTCTCTTTCCGGGAGGGAATCAAGGCTTCCGCTATTGTCTCTCTGCTACAAGCAAGCATCAAGATGGCCTACGAGGCCAAGGAGACGGGCCTTGTATGTCCATCCTGGCCGGTTGAATCGTGGGTGGCCAAGCTGAAGGAGCTCGGAGGCAAAGCTGTGCCACTCCCTGCTGAAACCGGTGAAACTTCCAAGTCAGCGGAGGTGGTGATCCAGGTTGGAGACAAGAAGGACGCTGGAACGGATGCTGGGATGGATGCTGGGATGGATGCTGGCGAGGATGCTGCTCAGGATGCTGGTGCTGGGAAGTCGGAGAAGGTTGGAGAAGATGCCGCTGTGTGAGGGCACTCAGGTGGGCGATGACGGATATACGTGCCAAGGCCAGAGCCCACCTTTTTAAATTTGAATGTTGGTCTGTAATCCCTTAAACAATTTACTTTTCTGCACTTTACTTTCCTGCACCTGAACAATTTACATTTCCTGCATGCTTTTTGAACAATACAATAGTTAGAGGTGGATGGGTCTCGGTTTGAGATGAAACCTTCAACTGTTGGGTAAATATGGTAAGGAACTATTAGTGCTCTTAGTGGATGGGCCTTGTTTTGAGGTGAAACTAAGAGCACATCTTTTGGTATGTTAATAATATAACTTCTCTTTTGACTTTATTATTGTTGTCATTGACATACAAATTTTACTCGTGAAAACTGTTTTGTTTGAACATTTTTAGGAATATATTGTAAACGTATCCTAGAAGATATCCTGAAAGATATCTTGATCAGAATATTGAAATACAACCTATAAATTGTCCAAATAAAAAGGAGAGATCATACCAGAGATTCTTAGAGAATCAATTTCAATCCTCCATTATAAGTTTGTCCCCAGTGCATACTTATAAACTTGGATCCATCCTTTGAATAGTATAATGTATGTCCCCTGTGTTCGACACAGAAACGCAAATGCATTCATACTTTGACTTGAATAAATTCCGAATACCCCAGGGCAAAACCCCTGATATCCTGAAATGAATCCTTAGCGTACTTGGGATAAACCCTAAATTTCATGCGCTACAGGCGAGAGTGTATAAACTCTAAATCTTAGAAAGGTGAAAACCTTTAAACCTTAGAGAGTATGAAAATACTCTTTCGTGAGAGAGGGTGATCAATCCTCATATACCTTCAGGATCCAGGATATAGCCAACAGTAACGAAATTGTCAGCCACTTTTACATGAACTGGTCCCGCTACCTTGAACTATACCTGGATAACTTGCGCTCCAGGCGAGGTGTTTAAACCCAATTCGAAAGAAAGGTAAATACCTTTAAACCTTTGAAGGGACCAGGATCCCTTAAACGTGAGAGAGGGGGCCAATCCTCTAATCTTTCAAGTTATCCTGAGTACATATCCTGGAGCTATATCCTGAAACATATCCTGCAAAACAATTGTAAACTAAGGTGGGTGTTAGCTTGGCTAACACCCCTCCGATGCTTAAGTCAGTATTGGGTTCAAGATAATAAACAAATATATTTATAACAGAATACATACCATTCCGAGATAGAAAATAAATTCTACTCTTACTTGAAATAGAGCTTTAAATGTATTGCATTCCAGGATCTTGGTAGCATATCCCCTTCCATATTCTTGAGTCGATATGCTCCTTTCCCTGCTTCTGACTCGACTTCATATGGTCCTTCCCATTTCGGAGCTAGCTTGCCATCGGCAGGATTAGTGGTATTTTGAAAAGCCTTTCTTAGCACCCAATCGCCAACTCTAAATCTTCTAGTCCTTATGTTCTTATTATATGCTCTGGATATTCTTTGTTGATATGCTGCTATCCTTAGTCTTGCTGCGTCTCTTTTTTCATCTATAGTATCCAAATCTTGACATAAGACTTCAGGATTCTGTTCAGGATCCTGTAGGATAGATCTTGCAGTAGGTATCTGTTATGGGTGAAATTCTGAGCCCATATCCTGGAAAATATCTTGATTTATATCTTGGCTATACAGTATCTGTTTACATCCGGGATGCTGGTTCAGGATACTGGTAACATCCTGAATGGTATCCTCAGGATTACTAACGGATTATGTGCAGGTACGTGGGTTAGAAGCTATCAACGTTCACGAAGACTCATTCCGCGGAAGACTCGGTCCAAGTTGTTCAATGAAAGACGTTAAGCCCGCTTTATTTGGTTTCAAACGGCTATTTATGGAATATTCGGGAGCATCCCATATTTATAGGAATTTTAGTTTCTACTTTGTAACTATAAATAGGTGGGTATACCAGATCGAATAGGACATCACATTAACACTCGCTACACTCTAACACTCGCTCTCTAGCAATTTTCACTTTCATACAAAAGCATTGTAACACTTAGCGATCTGGTCTATATCCTGCACTGTATCCTGAAGTTTGAAGCAATAAGAAGAACAAGGCAGCTGCGATTGTCAGCTCCCGAGGTTTTATGCCGGCGATCTAGATTGATCAAGGGCTTTCCTCGTACATCTCGTGTCATTTACTTTACTTTTTACTCATTGTTTGATCGTAGATACAGCTCAATATCCTGAGCCGTATCCTGAATACTGATTTTCCATATAACTTAACCGGCATATTTTCAACACACTTTCTAGCACACTACCTCACTTTACTAATTTGATCACTTAATTGCCTCGGTAATTTTTGACCAAAACAATTTGGCGTCCACCGTGGGGCAAGTGGTGCTCTCTTTGCTAAAAATCTTTGTGAAATCGTTAATCGGTTTTCTATTTTCAAAACTTTTCACCGCATTGTTTACAATGGCCTCAAGATCAAACATGAGTTCCTCCACCGTGTCTGCTATGACTTCTGCTACTACCGGTTCGGTGCTTCCACCACCTCCTCCAAGGATGCCAGCCTCTTCACGACCTCAGGATTATTATCCCTACTCGCAGTGTTCAGGAATCTGCTCCCGTTTTAGCCTCTAATGATGAAATTCTAACCTTATTTGGAAGTGTGCAGGAACAAATGAGGCAGCAACAAGAAACAAACCAAATGCTGTTGAGGGAAATACAACTCCTGAAGTCTGGCTCGAGCAGATCTGCTGAGGATATTGTCACTCCATTACAACCCAGAACTTTGAACTTCAGTTCAGCTGTGTATACTGAGGATAACAGGGGGAATATTGTCCCTAGCCTACCTCAGAATCATACTCCTGAAATACCCTCCTCGGTCAGGATGTCAACCATGAGGAGCTCAGGATATGCTTCAGGATATGGCAAAATCCTCCGACGGGTAACGTGTCAAATAATAATAATACTCATGCTACTGACAATAGTGGATCTTTGCAGGATACAGGTGTAACATCAGCACTTACTAGGGAACTTCAGAAGTTGAAGGACATGATATCTAGTGTACCTGGAGTGGTCCAGCCGATCCCAGAAGTGTCCCAGGACAGCCACAAGATATCTCGTTTTGCATATCCTATCTGTGATGCTGAGATCCCAAAGAGATTTCAAACCCCCAACATGAAGCTTTACGGCGGAACTACGGATCCTGAGGAGCATATTGCTCAGTATAGGGAAAGAATGGAGATTAACCCTATCCCTCCGGATCTCAAGGAGGCATGCTTATGCAAGGGCTTTGGTTCTACCTTAACAGGATCAGCCTTGAAATGGCTCTTGAATGTTCCTCCGCATTCGATTACATCTTTTGCTCACTTAGTAAATTTATTTAATAGTCAGTTCTCTTGTAGCAGGAGCTTTGAGAAACTAACAAGTCACCTTTACAGGATAACATAAGGGCATCAAGAATCCCTAAGGGATTATGTGAACAAGTTTAGCCGGGAATCCTTAGACATTCCGCATCTTGATGTTGCAACAGCTGTGCAAGCTTTCAAGATGGGGTTGCAAAAGGATTCTCAATTTTACTAAGACCTTGTAATGAACCCATGCAGGAACTTGGATGAAGCTCGGAACAGGGCCCTGAGATATATTCGATTGGAGGATGACAGAAAGATGCAAGAGAGGATGAACTCATCTAACACTTATGAGTCAACTAACAGGAAGTCAGAATCCTCATTTAATCCATATCGCTCTAAGCCATATGGTAGAAATGAAAACAAGAAAGTGAATGCTATTGAAGACGAGGATCCTGAAGAATATCCTGAACTATCTGAATATTGCTTTTCTGTTAACATTCCTGAATTAATGTATGCCATGCAGGGTTTAGGAGACAAGGCTAGGTGGCCTCGAAAGAATCAACAAAAGGCCGATTGGAAAGATAAGTCAAAATGGTGTGCTTTCCACGAAGATTTCGGACATGTAACTGAGGATTGCATTGCTCTAAGGAAAGAAATAAGCTATCTTCTAAGCAAGGGATATCTGAAAGATCTCTTAGGAAGAAAGAAGAATAAGGGTCAGGATACTGAGAAGGATCCTGAGCGAGCAGCATCACCTCCCGCGGATGCCAAGATAATTAACTTCATTTCGGGAGGATCTGACATTTGTGGGACTTCGTATTCGGCGGCAAAGAGACATGCAAAGGAAGCTAAGGCCAAAAGGGGAGACAGACCTGTCAGGATGACTACGCTCACAACTGACAAAGTGATCACATTTGATGCTGATGACAGGGATACTGGCCAGGATCCTCACCATGATGCTCTGGTAATAACATTATATGTGGCTAACCATTTTGTACGCAGGATATTGGTCGATAATGGCAGCTCCGTCAACATAATCCAACTAGAGACTCTGAAAAGAATGAATGTATCTCCAATGGATATCACTTCGAAATCTACAGTGCTTGTTGGATTCAGTGGAGAGGCTAGAAACACAGTAGGAGAGATAAAGTTGCCGGTATATGTTGAAGGAGTCAACTCAATACAACGTTTCTGTGTGATGGATTCCCTATCCTGCTATAATATTATACTAGGAAGACCATGGATTCACGATATGAAGGCTGTGCCGTCGACGTATCACCAATGCATCAAGATCCCTACCCCTTGGGGAGTGGTCAAGGTCGAAAGCGATCAGCAGGAGGCGAAAGAATGCTACTCATCCTCGATGAAATCCTCAACCAAGCCTAGTGCAGCATAGCAATTAAAGACGCGGGCCCAGGATATCGTGGAGGATCCGGAGCAGGATGTGAAGAAAATTATCCTGAACCAGGATAATCCTGATATTTCGGTGCTCGTAGGAACCAATATCCCTCAGGATATTGAAGAACAGTTAATTAACTTTTTGAAATGCAGGATGTCGACGTTTGCATGGAAGCATGAGGATATGACAGGCATATCCAAAGACATTATCACTCACAAGCTTGGAATTGATAAATCATTCAAGCCTGTTCAGCAAAAAAGAAGGAAATTTGCTCCTGAGCGGAATACGATTATCCAAGAGGAAGTTGAGAGATTATTGAAGTCCAGGATGATCAGAGAGGTTAAGTTCCCAAGGTGGCTAGCGAACGTGGTTGTGGTACAGAAGAAAAATGGGAAATGGAAAGTTTGTGTAGACTACACAGACTTGAACAAGGCTTGTCCTAAAGACCCATTTCCTCTTCCCCACATTGATGCAATGGTAGATGCCACTGCCGGGCATGAAATGCTGACCTTCATGGACGCAACCTCAGGATTTCAGCAGATCCAAATGGAACCTTCTGACCAGGAGGACACTGCCTTCATGACACCGACAGGTATTTATTGTTATACCGCTATGCCTTTTGGTTTGAAAAATGCAGGTGCAACATATCAAAGATTGGTAAACATGATGTTCAAAGACAAACTGGGGGACACCATGGAGGTATATATTGACGATATGGTGGTAAAATCAAAGAAAGCTCAGGATCACCTCCAGGATATTAAAGGAGCATTTGATATCCTGGATCAGTATAACATGAAGCTAAATCCTGCTAAGTGCCATTTTGGAGTGGGGGTAAGAAAATTTCTAGGATATATGGTGACCAAAAGAGGAATAGAGGCGAGCCCGGAGCAGATTAAAGCCATCTTGGATATTAAATCGCCCTCAAATATGAAGGATGTTCAACGATTAACAGGGCGAGTGGCAGCATTAAACAGATTTATCTCAAGATCCTCAGAAAAATGCAAAGATTTTTATGATATCCTGAAGAAGAACAAGAAATTCGAATGGGGTGAGAAGCATGAAGCGGCCCTACAGGATTTAAAGCAATATCTTTCAACCGCACCATTACTGATGAAGCCTGAGAATGGTGAACCATTATCCCTATACCTCGCAGTATCAGGGAATGCTGTAAGTGCCGTCCTTGTAAAGGACCATGAAGGTCAGCAATATCCTGTTTATTATGTTAGCAAAAGCTTATTAAATGCTGAAACTAGATATTCTCATTTAGAAAAATTGATACTAGCATTAGTTATGGCATCAACAAAACTTAGACATTACTTTGAGACACATAGGATTCATGTTAAAACAAATTATCCTGTTAAAATGTACTTAGGAAACCAGAAATGTCAGGCAGGATGGCTAAGTGGTCAGTAAAGTTGAGTGCTTATGATTTAGTATATGAACCTAGAAATGCCATAAAGTCTCAGGCTTTAGCTGACTTTGTGGCTGATTTTAGTAGTGACATTCAGGATGAGGTAGACCTAGAAGTTCAACAGTTAGGAGAATCCTCAGGATCTTGGACATTATATACTGATGGTGCATCTAATATAAGAGGAGTAGGATTAGGAATACTACTAAAATCGCCACAGGGGGACATATTACCCCAGGCTATTAGATGTGAATTTCCTGCTACTAATAATGAAGCAGAGTATGAGGCTTTAATTGCAGGATTAGAGTTGGCTAAGAGTATGAGTATCAAAAATTTACAAGTATATGTTGACTCTTTGTTAATTACTAACCATTTTAATGGATCCTATGCAGTTAAGGGTGAGAAATTAATCGAATACCTCGATATTCTTAAAAAATTAGCAGGATATTTCAATGTTTTTACACTTGAACAGGTACCAATGGAGGATAATGCTGAAGCGGATGCCTTAGCAAATTTGGGATCATCGATCAGGATACCTGAAGGGACCCAAATACCAATATTACATGTCTTATATCCTGCAACGAATCCTCAGGATAAAGAAGTAACGGGTATTCGGGATCCTGGAGCGGAATATCCTGAACAGGATCCTAAATCCTGGACGGCTCCAATTGTGAAATATCTCAAAGAAGGACACATCCCTGGAAACGAAAATCCTAAGGCATTTAGGATGAAGGTATCACGATTCACTATTATAAATAATGTTTTATACAAGAAATCTCTTGCAGGACCGTATTTAAGGTGCTTGGAGGATCCCGAAGCCAAAGAAGTACTTCAGGATATACATGAAGGGGATTGTGGTAATCACACTGGGGGCGGATCATTGTTCTCGAAAGTATTAAGGACAGGATATTATTGGCCAACGATGAGGAAAGATGCTGCAGAATATGCTCGAAGATGTGATGCATGTCAAAGGCATAGTAACATACTACATCAACCAGCTGAACCATTATATCCTGTAGTTTCCCCTTGGCCATTCATGAAATGAGGGATGGATATAGTTAGAGATGACGGATTATTTCTCTAAGGGGTTGAGGCTGAAGCGTTTGTTCAAGTTAGAGACCAAGAAGTAGTATCCTTCATAAAGAGGAATATCCTGACTAGGTTTGGGGTACCAGCTGAGATCATTTGTGATAATGGGTCCCAGTTTATAAGCAAAAGGACTACTGACTTTTGCAAGAGTTGGGGAATCAAAATGATCACATCTACTCCGGTACATCTTCAAGCGAATGGACAAGCTGAATCCTCAAACAAGATAATAGTCAATAACTTAAAGAAGAGGCTTGGAACAAAAAAAAGGAAGATGGGCGGAAGAGTTACCCTTTGTTTTGTGGGCTGATAGGACAACGGTAAAGAATGCAACTGGCCAAACCCCGTTTTCCTTGGTATTTGGAGCAGAAGCAGTGATTCCAACAGAAATGACGATACCTACTGCAAGATCTATCCTACAGGATCCTGAACAGAATCCTGAAGCCTTATTTCAAGATTTGGATACTATAGATGAAAAAAGAGACGCAGCAAGACTAAGGATAGCAGCATATCAACAAAGAATATCCAGAGCATATAATAAGAACATAAGGACTAGAAGATTTCGAGTTAGTGATTGGGTGCTAAGAAAGGCTTTTCAAAGTACCACTAATCCTGCCGATGGCAAGCTAGCTCCTAAATGGGAAGGTCCATATGAAGTCGAGTCAGAAGCAGGGAAAGGAGCATATCGACTCAAGAATATGGAAGGGGATATGCTACCAAGATCCTGGAATGCAATACATTTAAAGTTTTATTTCAAGTAAGAGCAGTATTTAATTTCTGTCTCAGAATGGTATGTATTCTATCTATTTTAACTATATTTGTTTATTATCTTGAACCCAATACTGACTTAAGCATCGGAGGGGTGTTAGCCAAGCTAGCACCCACCTTAGTTTACAATTGTTTTGCAGCATATGTTTCAGGATATAGCTCCAGGATATGTACTCAGGATAACTCGAAAGATTAGAGGATTGGCCCCCTCTATCACGTTTAAGGGATCCCGGTCCCTTCAAAGGTTTAAAGGTATTCACCTTTCTTTCGAATTGGGTTTAAACACCTCGCCTGGAGCGCAAGTTATCTAGGTATAGTTCAAGGTAGCGGGACCAGTTCATGTAAAAGTGGCTGACAATTTCGTTACTGTTGGCTATATCCTGGATCCTGAAGGTATATGAGGATTGATCACCCTCTCTCACGAAAGAGTATTTTCATGCTCTCTAAGGTTTAAAGGTTTTCACCTTTCTAAGAACTGGAGTTTATACACTCTCACCTGTAGCGCATGAAATTTAGGGTTTATCCCCAGATATTAGGGTTTATCCCCAAGATATTAAGGGTTTATCCCAAGTATGCTAAGGATTCATTTCAGGATATCAGGGGTTTTGCCCTGGGGTATTCGGAATTTATTCAAGTCAAAGTATGAATACATTTGCGTTTCTGTATCGAACACAGGGGACATACATTATACTATTCAGAGGATAGATCCAAGTTTATAAGTGTGCACTGGGGACAAACTTATAATGGAGGATTGTAATCGATTCTCTAAGAATCTCTGGTATGATCTCTCCTTTTTATTTGGATAATTAATAGGTTGTATGTCAATATCCTGATCAAGATATATTTCAGGATATCTTCTAGGATACGTTTGCAATATGTTCCTAAAAAAATGTCCAAACAAAACAGTTTTCACAAGTAAAATTTGTATATCAATGACAACAATAATAAAGTCAAAAGAGAAGTTATATTATTAACATACCAAAAGATGTGCTCTTAGTTTCACCTCAAAACAAGGCCCATCCACTAAGAGCACTAATAGTTCCTTACCATATTTACCCAACAGTTGAAGGTTTCATCTCAAACCGAGACCTATCCACCTTCAACTGTTGTATTGTTCAAAAAAGCATGCAGGAAATGTAAATTGTTCAGGTGCAGAAAAGTAAATTGTTTTGGGACTACAGACCAACATTCAAATTCAAAAAGGTGGGCTCCGGCCTTGGCACGTATATCCATCATCGCCCACCTGAATGCCCTCACACAGCGGCATCTTCTCCAACCTTCTCAGACTTCTCAGCACCAACATCCTGAGCAGCATCCTCACCAGTATCCATCCCAGCATCCGCTCCAGCGTCCTTCTTGTCTCCAGCCTGGATCACCACCTCTGCTGACTTAGAAGACTCACCAGCTTCAACAGGAAGTGACACAGCTTTGCCTCCGAGCTCCTTTAGCTTGGCCACCCAGGATTCAACTGGCCAAGATGGACAAACAAGGCCCGTCTCCTTGGCCTCGTAGGCCATCTTAATGCGTGCTTGTAACAAGGAGACGATGGCGGAAGCCTTGATTCCCTCCCGGAAATTGACCAAGGCTTGATCATGATCCATTTGAACGGTGGCAAGTTTGAGCTCAGCGTCTTGAGTGACCTTCTTCAGCAGGCTTTCGTAGTGCCGGGTCTTCGCTTCGGCAATGGCACCTTGGTCAGCAACGGTGCTTTCAAGTTGTTTGATCCTGGCTTCATGGAGTGCAACAGTACCACAGGCATCATTATACAAGTGGAGCAAATGCTGGAGGCCCTGCACATCAATTACAGGTATAAGTTAGAATATATATTGACCAGGATATCCTGTCAGGATATCCTATTAGGATATACGTGCAGGATATACGTGCAGGATATGCGTCAGGATATTACCTTGTTAAGGAAGGATGTCATTGGCTCTAAGGAATCAGAGAAGCTGAGTTCGTCATAGGAGAACCCTTCTGAACCTAGAGCACTGACTTCAAGACCTTTCCTCTTTTTTGCTGTGGAATCACGAGTCCTTGGATTGGCCTTGGGAGCCGGGAGTGGCTTGGAGCTAGTAGCAGCAGGAGTTTCTTTCTTGACTGTGGCTGGAGTTGGGTAGCTGTCGAGTTCGTCGAGGTCTAGATAGACTGGAACTTTGCTGGAGTCTGCACACAGGGAGTAAAATTCTAAATTTCTCCTAAGGAAATCAAATAAAAACATATATGTACAGGATATTTTGCAGGATCCTTACCAGACATGTTTGCACTTGAAAGAGGACTTGGAGTAGGTGGGGATGGATTGAAACTTCTCTCAGCCTCTGGAAGGAGTCTGATGGCGTCTATTCTTTTTTGAGAATCAGCAAGAGGAGGTGCAATCTTCCTAAAATCAGCTGCATACACAACAGAGAAAATAAAATTGGTCAGTTCAGGATATAAAGCAGGATAAGAGGTAGGATCATCTTTAAACCCTAAATCCTACCCTTCTTCAACCATCTCATCGGATAATCCGTTCCACCAGGGATTGAATCCCTTTTTACAAAGAAAAACTTGGATTGCCAACCATCCTCGTTCCTGGTGGCACGAAGTATCAATGGGTCACCGGAAGTAGAATAAAACAGAAACCTACATGATCCATGGCATCTAAGTTTGTAAGCTAAGGGGAGATCATGGACAGAAAGATCAGGAATGTGGTTTCTCTTGATCTGGTCAAGAACAGACAAGACACGCCAAAGCATTGGCATGGTTTGGCTGAAAGAGATTTTGGTGATATTAAAGAATTCGGTGATGAAGTCCGGAAAGGGGAATTGTAGCCCTAGGGTAAAAGGGAAAGTACTGAAGCATATCCACTCGCTGGAGACCATATCCGACCAGATTTCCCGGTCAAACGGTCTAAATACGGTTCCTTCCGAGAAGATACCGGAGGATTTTAAGGCCGACAGGTGGGCACTGTCAAAGGTGCATATCTCCTTCTCCGGTTCTTGGAGAAGGTTCTGTTGGATGAATGTGGGAGCCGAGTTACCTGAACTGGACCTTGTTTGCCTTGGCATTTGATCGCCTGAATTTTTCGCCGGAGAAAGAGGATAAAGATAAATATGAAGATGAGAGAGAGAATGTTACCTTTTCCTTGTCGATTATGATTAAAAAAGAGATGAGGATGAGAAGATATAGGGCATGATGAGTAAATATAGGCTGGGTAGTTGAAAACGGTCACATCATTAGTCTTATCTATTAATTACCTCGGCCACCGTGAAAAATGTAACCGTTAGTGCAGGATAACAAACGGTAACATTTTTGGGGACAATTGTTATGGGTGAAATTCTGAGCCCATATCCTGGAAAATATCTTGATTTATATCTTGGCTATACAGTATCTGTTTACATCCGGGATGCTGGTTCAGGATACTGGTAACATCCTGAATGGTATCCTCAGGATTACTAACGGATTATGTGCAGGTACGTGGGTTAGAAGCTATCAACGTTCACGAAGACTCATTCCGCGGAAGACTCGGTCCAAGTTGTTCAATGAAAGACGTTAAGCCCGCTTTATTTGGTTTCAAACGGCTATTTATGGAATATTCGGGAGCATCCCATATTTATAGGAATTTTAGTTTCTACTTTGTAACTATAAATAGGTGGGTATACCAGATCGAATAGGACATCACATTAACACTCGCTACACTCTAACACTCGCTCTCTAGCAATTTTCACTTTCATACAAAAGCATTGTAACACTTAGCGATCTGGTCTATATCCTGCACTGTATCCTGAAGTTTGAAGCAATAAGAAGAACAAGGCAGCTGCGATTGTCAGCTCCCGAGGTTTTATGCCGGCGATCTAGATTGATCAAGGGCTTTCCTCGTACATCTCGTGTCATTTACTTTACTTTTTACTCATTGTTTGATCGTAGATACAGCTCAATATCCTGAGCCGTATCCTGAATACTGATTTTCCATATAACTTAACCGGCATATTTTCAACACACTTTCTAGCACGCTACCTCACTTTACTAATTTGATCACTTAATTGCCTCGGTAATTTTTTACCAAAACAGTATCGTCATTTCTGTTGGAATCACTGCTTCTGCTCCAAATACCAAGGAAAACGGGGTTTGGCCAGTTGCATTCTTTACCGTTGTCCTATCAGCCCACAAAACAAAGGGTAACTCTTCCGCCCATCTTCCTTTTTTGGCTCCAAGCCTCTTCTTTAAGTTATTGACTATTATCTTGTTTGAGGATTCAGCTTGTCCATTCGCTTGAGGATGTACCGGAGTAGATGTGATCATTTTGATTCCCCAACTCTTGCAAAAGTCGGTAGTCCTTTTGCTTATAAACTGGGACCCATTATCGCAAATGATCTCAGCTGGTACCCCAAACCTGGTCAGGATATTCCTCTTTATGAAGGATACTACTTCTTGGTCTCTAACTTGAACAAATGCTTCAGCCTCAACCCACTTAGAAAAATAATCCGTCATTGCTAACATAAAGACTTTTCCTCCCGGAGCTTTTGGTAACTTCCCTACTATATCCATCCCCCATTTCATGAATGGCCAAGGGGAAACTACAGGATATAATGGTTCAGCTGGTTGATGTAGTATGTTACTATGTCTTTGACATGCATCACATCTTCGAGCATATTCTGCAGCATCTTTCCTCATCATTGGCCAATAATATCCTGTCCTTAATACTTTCGAGAACAATGATCTGCCCCCCATGTGATTACCACAATCCCCTTCATGTATATCCTGAAGTACTTCTTTGGCTTCAGGATCCTCTAAGCACCTCAAATATGGTCCTGCAAGAGATTTCTTGTATAATAGATCATTTATAATAGTAAATCGTGATACCTTCATCCTAAATGCCTTAGGATTTTCCTCCCCGGGAATGTGTCCTTCCTTGAGATATCTCATGATTGGAGCCGTCCAGGATTTGGGATACTTTTCAGGATACCCTGCATCAGGATCCTGAATACCCGCTACTTCTTTATCCTGAGGATTCGTTGCAGGATACAAGATATGTAATATCGGTATTTGGGTCCCTTCTGGTATCCTAATCGACGATCCCAGATTTGCTAAGGCATCTGCTTCAGCATTATAATCCCTTGGTACCTGTTCAAGTGTAAAAACATCGAAATATCCTGCTAATTTTTTAAGAATATCGAGGTATTCGATTAATTTCTCACCCTTAACTGCATAGGATCCATTAAAATGGTTAGTAATTAACAAAGAGTCAACATATACTTGTAAATTTTTGATACTCATGCTCTTAGCCAACTCTAATCCTGCATTTAAAGCCTCATACTTTGCTTCATTATTAGTAGCAGGAAATTCACATCTAATAGCCTGGGGTAATATGTTCCCCTGTGGCGATTTTAGTAGTATTCCCAATCCTACTCCTCTTATATTAGATGCACCATCAGTATATAATGTCCAGGATCCTGAGGATTCTCCTAACTGTTGAACTTCTAGGTCTACCTCATCCTGAATGTCACTACTAAAATCAGCCACAAAGTCAGCTAAAGCCTGAGACTTTATGGCATTTCTAGGTTCATATACTAAATCATAAGCACTTAACTTTACTGACCACTTAGCCATCCTGCCTGACATCTCTGGTTTCCTAAGCACATTTTTGACATGATAATTTGTTTTAATATGAAACCTATGTGTCTCAAAGTAATGTCTAAGTTTTGTTGATGCCATAACTAATGCTAGTATCAATTTTTCTAAATGAGAATATCTAGTTTCAGCATTTAACAAGCTTTTACTAACATAATAAATAGGATATTGCTGACCTTCATGGTCCTTTACAAGGACGGCACTTACAACATTCCCTGATACTGCGAGGTATAGGGATAATGGTTCACCATTCTCAGGCTTCATCAGTAGAGGTGCGGTTGAGAGATATTGCTTTAAATCCTGTAGGGCCGCTTCATGCTTCTCACCCCATTTGAATTTCTTGTTCTTCTTCAGGATATCATAAAAATCTTTGCATTTTTCTGAGGATCTTGAGATAAATCTGTTTAATGCTGCCACTCGCCCTGTTAATCGTTGAACATCCTTCATATTTGAGGGCGATTTAATATCTAAGATGGCTTTAATCTGCTCCGGGCTCGCCTCTATTCCTCTTTTGGTCACCATATATCCTAGAAATTTTCCTGCCCCCACTCCAAAATGGCACTTAGCAGGATTTAGCTTCATGTTATACTGATCCAGGATATCAAATGCTCCTTTAATATCCTGGAGGTGATCCTGAGCTTTCTTTGATTTTACCACCATATCGTCAATGTACACCTCCATGGTGTCCCCCAGTTTGTCTTTGAACATCATGTTTACCAATCTTTGGTATGTTGCACCTGCATTTTTCAAACCAAAAGGCATAGCGGTATAACAATAAATACCTGTTGGTGTCATGAAGGCAGTATCCTCCTGGTCAGAAGGCTCCATTTGGATCTGCTGAAATCCTGAGGATGCGTCCATGAAGGTCAGCATTTCATGCCCGGCAGTGGCATCTACCATTGCATCAATGTGGGGAAGAGGAAATGGGTCTTTAGGACAAGCCTTGTTCAAGTCTGTGTAGTCTACACAAACTCTCCATTTCCCATTTTTCTTCTGTACCACAACCACGTTTGCTAGCCACCTTGGGAACTTAACCTCTCTGATCATCCTGGACTTCAATAACCTCTCAACTTCCTCTTGGATAATCGTATTCCGCTCAGGAGCAAATTTCCTTCTTTTTTGCTGAACAGGCTTGAATGATTTATCAATTCCAAGCTTGTGAGTGATAATGTCTTTGGATATGCCTGTCATATCCTCATGCTTCCATGCAAACGTCGACATCCTGCATTTCAAAAAGTTAGTTAACTGTTCTTCAATATCCTGAGGGATATTGGTTCCTACGAGCACCGAGATATCAGGATTATCCTGATCCAGGATAATTTTCTTCACATCCTGCTCCGAATCCTCCACGATATCCTGGGCCCGCATCTTTAATTGCTATGTTGTACTAGGCTTGGTTGAGGATTTCATCGAGGATGAGTAGCATTCTTTCGCCTCCTGCTGATCACTATCAACTTTGACAACTCCCCAAGGGGTAGGGATCTTGATGCATTGGTGATATGTTGATGGCACAACCTTCATATCATGAATCCACGGTCTTCCCAGTATGATGTTATAGCAGGATAGAGAATCCATCACACAGAAACGTTGTATCGAGTTGACTCCTTCAACGTATACTGGTAACTTTATCTCTCCCACTGTGTTTCTAGCCTCTCCACTGAACCCAACAAGCACGATAGACTTTGAAGTGATATCCATTGGATATACATTCATTCTCTTCAGAGTCTCTAGTTGGATTATGTTGACGGAGCTGCCATTATCAACCAATATCCTGCGTACAAAATGGTTAGCCACATATAATGTTATTACCAGAGCATCATGATGAGGATCCTGGACAGTATCCCTGTCATCAGCATCAAATGTGATCACTGTGTCAGTTGTAAGCGTAGTCATCCTGACAGGTCTGTCTCCCCTTTCGGCCTTAGCTTCTTTTGCATGTCTCTTTGCCGCCGAATACGAAGTCCCACAAATGTCGGATCCTCCCGAAATGAAGTTAATTATCTTGGCATCCGCGGGAGGTGATGCTGCTCGCTCAGGATCCTTCTCAGTATCCTGACCCTTATTCTTCTTTCTTCCTAAGAGATCTTTCAGATATCCCTTGCTTAGAAGATAGCTTATTTCTTTCCTTAGAGCAATGCAATCCTCAGTTACATGTCCGAAATCTTCGTGGAAAGCACACCATTTTGACTTATCTTTCCAATCGGCCTTTTGTTGATTCTTTCGAGGCCACCTAGCCTTGTCTCCTAAACCCTGCATGGCATACATTAATTCAGGAATGTTAACAGAAAAGCAATATTCAGATAGTTCAGGATATTCTTCAGGATCCTCGTCTTCAATAGCATTCACTTTCTTGTTTTCATTTCTACCATATGGCTTAGAGCGATATGGCTTAAATGAGGATTCTGACTTCCTGTTAGTTGACTCATAAGTGTTAGATGAGTTCATCCTCTCTTGCATCTTTCTGTCATCCTCCAATCGAATATATCTCAGGGCCCTGTTCCGAGCTTTATCCAAGTTCCTGCATGGGTTCATTACAAGGTCTTGGTAAAATTGAGAATCCTTTTGCAGCCCCATCTTGAAAGCTTGCAAAGCTGTTGCAACATCAAGATGCGGAATGTCTAAGGATTCCCGGCTAAACTTGTTCACATAATCCCTTAGGGATTCTTGATGCCCTTGTGTTATCCTGTAAAGGTCACTTGTTAGTTTCTCAAAGCTTCTACTACAAGAAAACTGACTATTAAATAAATTTACTAAGTGAGCAAAAGATGTAATCGAATGCGGAGGAACATTCAAGAGCCATTTCAAGGCTGATCCTGTTAAGGTAGAACCAAAACCCTTGCACAAGCATGCTTCCTTGAGATCCGGAGGGATAGGGTTAATCTCCATTCTTTCCCTATACTGAGCAATATGCTCCTCAGGATCCATAGTTCCGTCGTAAAGCTTCATGTTGGGGGTTTGAAATCTCTTTGGGATCTCAGCATCACAGATAGGATATGCAAAACGAGATATCTTGTGGCTGTCTTGGGACACTTCCGGGATCGGCTGGACCACTCCAAGTACACTAGATATCATGTCCTTCAACTTCTGAAGTTCTCTAGTAAGTGCTGATGTTACACCTGTATCCTGCAAAGATCCACTATTGTTAGTAGCATGAGTATTGTTATTATTTGACACGTTACCCGTCGGAGGATTTTGCCCATATCCTGAAGCATATCCTGAGCTCCTCATGGTTGACATCCTGACCGAGGAGGGTATTTCAGGAGTGTGATTCTGAGGAAGGCTGGGGCAATATTCCCCCTGTTATCCTCAGTTTACACAGTTGAACTGAAGTTCAAAGTTCTGGGTTGTAATGGAGTGACAATATCCTCAGCAGATCTGCTCGAACCAGACTTCAAGAGTTGTATTTCCCTCAACAGCATTTGGTTTGTTTCCTGTTGCTGCCTCATTTGTTCCTGCACACTTCCAAATAAGGTTAGAATTTCATCATTAGAAGCTAAAACGAGAGCAGATTCCTGAACACTGCGAGTAGGGATAATATCCTGAGGTCGTGAAGAGGCTGGCATCCTTGGAGGAGGTGGTGGAAGCACCGAACCGGTAGTAGCAGAAGTCATAGCAGACACAGTGGAGGAACTCATGTTTGATCTTGAGGCCATTGTAAACAATGCGGTGAAAAGTTTTGAAAATAGAAAACCGATTAACGATTTCACAAAGATTTTTAGTAAAGAGAGCGCCACTTGCCCCACGGTGGGCGCCAAATTGTTTTGGTCAAAAATTACCGAGGCAATTAAGTGATCAAATTAGTAAAGTGAGGTAGTGTGCTAGAAAGTGTGTTGAAAATATGCCGGTTAAGTTATTTGGAAAATCAGTATTCAGGATACGGCTCAGGATATTGAGCTGTATCTATGATCAAACTATGAGCAAAAAGTAAAGTAAATGACACGAGATGTACGAGGAAAGCCCTTGATCAATCTAGATCGCCGGCATAAAACCTCGGGAGCTGACAATCGCAGCTGCCTTGTTCTTCTTATTGCTTCAAACGTCAGGATACAGTGTAGGATATAGACCAGATCGCTACGTGTTACAATGCTTTTGTATGAAAGTGGAAATTGCTAGAGAGCGAGTGTTAGAGTGTATCGAGTGAAAATATGATGTCCTATTTGATCTGGTATACCCACCTATTTATAGTTACAAAATAGAAACGAAAATTCCTATAAATATGGGATACTCCCGAATATTCCATAAATAGCCGTTTGGAACCAAATAAAGCGGGCTTAACGTCTTTCATTGAACAACTTGGACCGAGTCTTCCGCGGAATGAGTCTTCGTGAACGTTGATAGCTTCTAACCCACGTACCTGCACATAATCCGTTAGTAATCCTGAGGATACCATTCAGGATGTTACCAATATCCTGAACCAGCATCCCGGATGTAAACATATACTATATAACCAAGATATAAACCAAGATATTTTCCAGGATATGGGCTCAAAATTTCACCCATAACAGGTATGTTGGGGTTTTGTATACAAAATTTGGAACTGGAGGGGTAACATTTCCACAAGTCGGGTCTGACAGTACGTCGGGTGATAATTGATATGACTTGAAAACAAATATAATTGCGAGATCGCCATCAATACTGTACAATGGTTTTTATTTAACTTGATTAAACTGGGATGCACTCACCAGTATTTCCCACTGACAAATGTTTTAAAACGCGTTTCAGGTAACAAACTGTGAAAGCCAAATAGAAGCCAGCTGGACAGCACTGAAGGCTTGGAAAAGTGGCAATAAAGTTACCTAAAATAAAATAGATGTTTTTATTAAATAAAATATGATTTATTCCTATGAAAATGTGTGTATTGCAAACTTGGGTTTTATCCCATATGTTTAATATTATGAAAATGTGGTATTTTACTCTGATCAAATATTTCCTAACTACGGTCCTGATGAAAATTCCGCTGCCAAATTAGACAATATGCGATACCACCGAAACTGGCTCGCGGCCGCCCGTTTCCGGGGATTAGGGATCGGGGGTTGCGACAGAAGGTGGTATCAGAGCTAAGCCACTGATTCAGCCACAAAAGTGTTCCGCTGACATCAAAATTCAATTTGTTAGGAAATAAATTACGGAAATACGTGCATAATTGTATTTTCTTGTTATGTGTTATTTAACTATTTGTTAGTTTACAGATGAGCGACCAAGGACCATCTGACGCGTACCGTCAATTGTCTGGTTCGCCTAGAAGCGAAGGCACCTCCTCTTCTCAGCTTGCCCTCTCAGGGTACTCTGCTGATACGGGAGAAGGAATATTCGTGTTTAAGGCCAAATCCGAGGAGCCATTCCCTCAGAAAAAGAGAGGATGGTTTAGTCGAGGGGCACACGAGCGTAGAAAGCGTATGAAAAAGCTACAAGACCAGAGAGCACTAGCAGCAGCCAAAAGAGAAACTGATGCCTATGCCCAGGATATGATTAATAGGGGTATAGCCAACATTCACATCTTAGCAACCACTGCAGCTAACCCTAATCTGGAACAAATGATAGCACCCCAACCACAACCACCAATTCCTGACCAACCGATGGAAATAGAAAACCCCGAAAATCAAGTAGAAATGCATGACTTCAATCCGGAAGAAATACCTAGGGTACCTGCACCAAACCCTTTAGACCCAAATTACGACCCATGGTGGGATGACAATAGGGACTATGTGCAACGTTACCCGATACACGAAGATATACCCATGCCGAACCTAGGAGCCTACCCAGGGTTAGATCCTCTAGATCCCTACTACGACAATGACGTATACATCAGGGATATCTTAGCAAATCCTTACCCGTACCAGGCCCCTACACCCCCATATCAAGAACTCGCACCCTAGATTCCGAACCCAGTCCTAGAACCTGCACCCCCAATGAGTGTAGAAAATGTACAAGAACTTAGGACATTTGGTGAGGAAATTTTAGAGAGTAGTGAACGAATGAGACAGGTGGGAGAACGACTCGTCTGGAAGTACGACGAGCGCAATATGGATTTCTGGATGAATCCATATCCATGAATATGAAGGTGGAGACGGTAGTAGTAATAATAATAATAATAATAATAATAAAATATAATACGTGTGTATGTGTATGAAAAAAAATACGGATGCCTATTACTAGTAGTGTAATCTTTATTTCAGTTGGTATTGTAATTTCAGTACTGGTGTGTAATGAATGCATAGTATATGAATAGAGTAAGTCGCAATGATCGACGCTTTTGACCAAAATGCGTGTCATGTGATTGACTATATTAAATATTATATTGTGATATTAATACGTGGTAAATGTTTAAAATTCAGATGGCCGACGAAGGAAATCAAGAAAATCTGAATAACGATAACCAGATTAACATTAACTTGGTTAATGAGAATCCAAGCATCAATAACAATGGAAATCAAGTGGATAATAGTGCCATTCAACACATAGTGGCACAAGGAATCATAGACGCAATGCCATTTATTATTCAAACGGTTCAAGAAGCGAATAATAAAAGTAAACATAGCAGTAATCGGCCAATTGAACCAGAACACAGCGTGAACAATGGACCCATACTTCAAGTGCCCATTCCCAAAAGAAGAAGAACCATGCCTTATGGTTGTTCTTACAAAGAATTCTGGTCCTGCAAACCAATAGAATTCTCGGGCAATGAAGAACCCATTGCAGCTCTACGTTGGATAGAAAAGACTGAGGCTGTTTTAAAAATAAGCAAGTGTGCTGAAGAAGACAAGATAATGTTTGCTTCTAACCTATTTAAGAACTCAGCCTTAGAATGGTGGAACACTGTCCTTCAGTCTAGAGGAAGTGATAGGGTTTATAACATGGAATGGGAGGAATTTAAGAACATGGTAGAAAGGAAATTCTGCCCTCCCAATGAAAAGGAACATATAGCGAATAAGTTTCTGAACCTAAAACTGAACGGGATAGATAGTAAGGGGTATACTACTACATTCTTTGAATATGCTAGAATAGTACCAACCCTTGCATCACCTGAACCGGTATTAATCTCCCGTTATATCTGGGGATTAATTGGAGAGATTAGACATGTAGTCAAGGCAGCTAGACCTCAAACTATAGAAGAAGCTGTAGAACTAGCAAACACCTTGACAGATGAATTAATCCGTACTAGAGAAGAAGACCAGAGGAGAAACCTAACTCAAAGACTTACCCAAGAATTCCGTTCTGGGAATTTCAATCGTAGGAATATGGGTTCTACCTCTGCACCATTCTGCAAGGTCTGCAAGAAAAAGCATTCGGGAAAATGCTCCACTCATTGCAATTTCTGCAAGGCACCAGGACACAAGGAAGAAGATTGCAGAAGAAAATCCAGTAATGGACTATGCTTCAACTGTGGAGAAAAAAGTCACATCAAGCCAAATTGTACGAAATTGGCTCCAACTATAAACAACAGGAATGCTAAAAATGCTAGCGCATTCGTGCTGACTGCAGACGAAGCCAAGATGATTCCAGACGTGATAGCTGGTACGTTTTTAGTTAATGATGTTTTTGCTAAAGCATTATTTGACTCTAATGCAAACCAAAGTTTTATTAATACTTCATTTTGCAAACTTCTAAATCAGTCATTAACTAAACTACCACAAGAATGTCTAGTAGAGACAGCAAATGGAGAAACGGTTAGGATTTCAGAAATTGTGAAGGGAGAAAAAATAGAGTTTTTAAACCAAAAGTTTATGGCAAACCTTTATCCCATGAATCTGGCAGGATTTGATGTCGTTTTAGGAATGGATTGGTTAATCGACAATAAAGCCAGTATTTTATGTGATCAAAAGTCAATCCAAGTAAATTCACCAAAGGGTGAAAAGATCACAATTAAAGGAGATAAACCATCTAGATCCACGAAATTCATCTCCGTGATAAAAACTGCAAGCTATATAAGAAAAGGGTCTATAGTGTATTTGATTTCCATAATCACTAACACTAAAGGAAAAGAATTAAAAGACATTCCAGTAGTGTCTCAGTTTTCAGATGTATTTCTAGAAGAATTACCAGGACTACCGCCAGACAGAGAAGTTGAATTCAGAATTCACCTGCTACCAGGAACAGCACCGATTGCCAAAGCACATTACCGTTTGGCACCAGCAGAAATGCAGGAACTAAAGAAGCAATTAGACGAATTGTTGGAAAAGGATTCATACAGCCAAGCTCATCGCCATGGGGAGAGCCAATTTTATTCGTTAAAAAGAAGGACGGATCAATGCGTATGTGCATTGACTACCGTGAATTAAACAAGGTCACGATTAAGAACCGGTACCCATTACCGAGAAATGATGATCTGTTTGATCAACTGCAAGGAGCTCAATTTTTCTCTAAAATCGATCTAAGATCAGGATATCATCAATTAAAGGTACAGGAAGAGGATATTCCTAAAACCGCATTCAGAACAAGGTATGGTCATTATGAATTTACCCTCATGCCATTTGGTCTAACCAATGCCCCAGCTGCATTTATGGACATGATGAACCGAATATGTAAGCCATATTTGGATAAATTCATAATTGTCTTTATAGATGATATTCTAATTTATTCTAAAAATAAAGAGGAACATGCAAAGCATTTGCACGCACTTCTAAGTCTATTAAGAAAGGAAAAGCTTTATGCTAAATTTTCAAAGTGCGAATTTTGGTTAGAACAGGTACAATTTCTTGGACATTTAGTCAATCATGAAGGAATTCATGTGGATCCAACAAAGATCGAGGCGATTACCAAATGGAAAACCCCTGAGTCACCAACCGAGGTTAGAAGTTTCTTAGGATTGGCCGGATATTATAGGAGATTTATTCAAGATTTCTCTAGAATAGCCATTCCTTTAACTAAGTTAACCTGTAAATCCATTAAGTTTGAATGGGGACCAAAACAGGAAGAAGCTTTTAGAATTCTTAAGCAAAGATTAACCCTTGCACCCATATTAGCTTTACCAGAAGGAACTGAAGATTTTGTAGTATATTGTGACGCTTCTAAGTTAGGTTATGGATGTGTGTTGATGCAACGCCAAAATGTTATAGCATATGCGTCTAGACAACTTAAGAATCATGAAGATAATTATTCAACCCATGATCTAGAATTAGGAGCTATAATTTTTGCCTTAAAATTTGGAGACATTACCTTTATGGTAGTAAGTTTACCATATTTACTGATCATAAAAGTTTAAGATATGTTTTTGGGCAAAAAGAATTGAATATGAGACAAAGACGCTGGATGGAGATGCTTAGTGATTATGATTGTGATATTCAGTATCATGAAGAAAAAGCAAATGTAGTTGCTGATGCTTTAAGCCGAAAGTATCACGAAAAGCCAAAAAGGGTACGTTCTCTTAAATTAAATCTGCAAGTAGATTTAAATGATCAGATAAGAGAAGCACAAGAATCAGTAATCAAGGATGATACTGAAAAGCTAAAAGGTATGATTAAAGAATTAGAACAAGGAACAGATGGAATTTGGAGATTCCATAAAAAGAGAATGTGGATACCTAAATTAAGAAACCTATGCCATCGTATATTAGAAGAAGCCCATAAGTCCAGACATACGATGCATCCTGGAAATAATAAGATGTATCAGGATTTAAGAAATAATTTTTGGTGGATAGGAATGAAAAAGGACATAGCAACCTATGTTTCTAAATGTTTAACTTGTTCACAAGTTAAAGCTGAACACCAGAAAAGGTAATGATACAGTCTGGGTGATTGTAGATAGTATGGAATGCCAGTATGGAAATGGGAATTAATAACAATGGATTTTGTTACCAAATTACCCAAAACAAGAAAAGGTAATGATACAGTCTGGGTGATTGTAGATAGGCTAACCAAGTCAACTCATTTCCTACCAATGAAGGAAACTTTTAGTATGGAACAATTAGCTAAATTATATGTAAATGAAATAGTTTCATTACATGGAATTCCTTTATCAATTGTTTCTGATAGGGATAGCCATTTTACCTCTCATTTTTGGTCAAGTTTCCAAAAAGCAATGGGAACCAAGTTAAATCTAAGCACCGCTTATCATCCTCAAACGGACGGACAAAGCGAAAGGATGATTCAGACAATGGAAGACATGCTTAGAGCTTGTGTAATTGATTTCGGAGGTAATTGGGACGATCACTTACCTTTAATAGAATTTTCTTATAATAATAGTTATCACACAAGTATCAATGCTGCACCATTCGAAGCACTTTATGGACGAAAGTGCCGAACCCCAGTCTGTTGGGAAGAAATTGGGGGAAAAACAACTATCTGGACCTGAGATAGTACAAGAAACAACTGACAAAATTATTCAAGTCAAGGAACGACTGAAAGCAGCACGTGATCGACAGAAGAGTTATGCTGATAACCGACGCAAACCATTGGAATTTCAAGTAGGAGATAAAGTATTGTTAAAAGTATCTCCTTGGAAAGGAATAGTAAGATTCATCAAACGAGGAAAGCTAAGTCCCAGGTATGTTGGACCTTTTGAGATTATTAGAAGAATAGGACCTGTAGCCTATCAGCTACAACTGCCAGAGGAAATGAAAGGAATACATGATGTGTTTCATGTATCTAATATCAAAAAGTGTTTAGCTGATGAATCACTAGTAATGCCTCTTAGGATATAGAGGTAAATGAACAACTCAAATTTGTAGAAAGGCCTCTACAAATTGAAGACAGAAAAGTCAAAAACCTCAAACACAAGAGACTAGTTCTGGTCAAAGTGAAGTGGGACTCCAAAAGAGGACCTGAGTACACATGGGAGCTTGAATCAGAAATGCAAAGGAAATATCCACACTTGTTTCAGTAGATCTCGAGTACGAGCTCTAAAACAAGGTGGGGAGGATATAACAACCCTAAAGAAAACCGACACCCTAATATATTTTAAATGTGTCCTAAAATACACCCCATATGCGAAAACGGACCCCGAATACCTTAAATATTATCAAAAACAATTAAAATTTATATTTTGGGTTTGTCGCGGGCCGCGTAAACCTCTTAAGGGTCTTACGCGGGCCGCTAGAGATCAAAGTTGTGGCGCAGCCCGATGATGACACGTGTCATCATCGTGGCAGGTCTAGTCGATGACCCGGATCAGCTACAGCGTTGACCAGAGTTGACGCGGGCCGCGTAGGCCTTTGTCTACTCTTACGCGGGCCGCGTAAAAGTCAAACTCAGCCCCTATATAAGCAGGCATCGGGCCTTCAGTCGAAATCGTTCAAAATTGTCTTTCTTTCTCTCAATTCTACGTAGTATACATTATACACGGGTATTATACCCCCTTAAATAGCAAAGTTCTGCTCCGTTGTAAGTATCATAACCCCTGGATATGTATTAGATACTCTGCCTGATTGATCTAGGGTTCCGTAACGACTGTCGTGGTTCTGCCCGATGTAGTCATTGGAATGCCGTCTCGGGAAGGGTATTACTAATGTTGAAATGGGTTATTATACTAACACGTGTGCTTTTGTGTAAATTATAGATAATTCTCAGGAAACCCTAAAGGATAATCTAAGACAGCAATGTGAGTTGATCCGTTTTTTGTAAACTTTTTATTAACTGTTTCTACAAAACCTCATACAATTAATTATATATTAAACAGTTATTGAGTATTTGTAAGGATACAATTATCATGGGTATGTTGGGGTTTTGTATACAAAATTTGTTACTTGAGGGGTAACATTTCCACAAGTCGGGTCTGACAGTACCACGGGTGATAATTGATATGACTTGGAAACAAATATAATTACGAGATCGCCCTCAATACTGTACAATGATTTTTATTTAACTTGATTAAACTGGGATGCACTCACCAGTATTTCCCACTGACAAATGTTTTAAAACGCGTTTCAGGTAACAAACTGTGAAAGCCAAATAAAAGCCAGCTGGACAGCACTGAAGGCTTGGAAAAGTGGCAATAAAGTTACCTAAAATAAAATAGATGTTTTTATTAAATAAAATAGGATTTATTCCTATGAAAATGTGTGTATTGCAAACTTGGGTTTTATCCCATATGTTTAATATTATGAAAAAGTGGTGTTTTACTCTGATCAAATATTTCCTAACTACGGTCCTGATGAAAATTCCGCTGCCAAATTAGACAATACGTGATACCACCGAAACTGGCTCACGGCCGCCCGTTCCCGGGGATTAGGGATCGGGGGTTGCGACACCTTGATTGGTTGATCTTGGTAATACCAATAAAACCAAGAAAGAACCTAATCGACGAATACAAGACGTTAAGTACTAACCCATCATCCAATTATAACAAGTCCTCACGATTTGTGTGTTCTTGTTTCTAAATAGGCATGCATTTTATTATTCAAAGGCGATCTTCATCCTCATCATAATTTTTCTAACTCCTCTTAGGTTTCTACTTCTTAGTATAAATTTGCACCAACTATCACAACTTTTCACCTTCTTGGTCATCTTCTTCCAAATCAGCTGTCACTGGTGTATGTAAATGTCCCATTTGATCAAACCATCGTATGTACGCTCAAAGCATTTAAAAGGGATCTTTTTGTGAGTTTTGAATTCGGGTCACAGCTCTCACCACATTTTGAATATCATATAACATTTGAGCATGTATTAGATCTACTAATAACCTTTTAAACAATGAAAACAATTGGTTATTTTAAATTACTTTTAACAATTATGTTTAGTGCTTGTTAGTAATATGTACCAAACACGTTATATGATTATGATAAAAGATCTATCACTAATAAGTAAGTAAATGCAGTGCTACGTGACACAAATTATGATTCTAACATTATTTTTTTTCTCGTTTGTTTATTGACATTGCCTTGATCTTTTGAAACACATTATATGATTATGGTAAAAGGCCCGCAACCTATTTCTTTCGAAATTCCGCAAGCGTTTTCTTATTTTCTATGCACTACAATCAACGTTTCCTTATATAAGACCATCCCCAATGCATGCAATAGGGCCATGCATTTGTGACATGGATTATGCATTTACCAAAGACTCCATTGGAGCAAAATGCACTTGAAGATAATGCACTTCTGCAAGAACGGTACATTTAGGGAGCAAGTGAGACCCAAGTAATTAATATTCTTTTTTTTTCTTTTGCAACAACATAAACAAAGATTAAAATAAAAGTCTCCTCGTTATTTTTTTTTCTTTTTCAAGAACTGAACGGTAACAATGAAATACTTACAGTAATATTAATTAATTCATTATTAATAATATTTTTATGCAACGTTTTGTTTTTTTAGTTTAATTATTTCAGTTTAATTTGAAACAAGTATGTAACATCTCGCAAAATCATGTCAAATATAGTAATGACACGTGTCATGAACCATAAACGTGTAACGAATTGATTTCAAAGGACTGAAGTTGTCAAACAGTGTAAAGATGTATGTGGAAGGACCAAAAGTGTCAACATGCCAAACTTGTGCCTCTGATTGACCTCATATGATGTTCATATTCTTCATTGAATAAATTGTCGGACACAAGAAGCCATTTGTGCTGAAAACCAAAAATTTACAAAACTCAGGGGTTAAAAGTGTCAACATGTAAATTCTTACCTCTGAGTGACCTTTTAACGATCCCGAGGCTTTGTAATATTTTATTATACTCTCATGATTATCGGATAAAGATTTCATGGAGTTTCGATGCAAATAAACGATTTAAATTGCAAATCCCAAGAAAAGGGATTAAAAGCGTCAACATGGTGAAACTAGTGTTTTCGGTTCTCGTTTAGCGCAACCAAACCTAACGGTGTTTGATTATATTCTTAAGATCATCCACAAACTAACTAGAGGGGTTAGAAGTGCCTAAAATGAAAGTTGTTATGCATAAAAAGGTGCAGGGACCAAAGTTGCCAAGAAAGAAACTTAGATTGCTGGTCACCTAAGGCGTCGCGCTGCGCGACCATAAAACCCCTATGCCGTCGCGCGACGCGACGGCACCATTTTGACAGAATCCCTGCATAGGTGCAGGTTTTTGCATGCTTTCTTCTCCAAACCATGTCCACACTCACATAACTCGATTTCTATGGACTTAAATGGTTTTAGGAAACCACCTTGGACACTTGTACTCATCGGAAATCATCTAGTAACAGTTGGAATGATCTGGGGCTGCTCTCAAACACTATAAATAGAGCATTGAAGCAGCCACAATCCTTGCTCATTCAAATTTTTTCATACTCACTCAATTGCTCAAGCTTTGGAGCATTCTCTAGAGCATCCTGATCATTAAGGAAGCTCTCTAAGTTCAAATTTTCGTGCTAAGGACCTTTGTAAGTGTTCTTGGCTCCTGTAGTTAAGTTTTTATTAGCTTAATGACCGAAAGTCAAAGATATCATAATGATACTTTAACTTTGTGATTAATCACTAACGGTACAGCCATTATTCGAATAGAAAGTGGCTATGTGTTGGTAATTAAGTAGGTGATAACCCCTCAAAAGGGAACCTCCTAATTATCACATTTGCTTAGTCAATTGTCGGGTCAAAGTAATAAACCGAAAAGTCAAACGAGTCAGTTTTTACAAAAGAATTCATAACTAATAATGTAGAAGCTATAAAATACGTTTTATCACTTTAATAACTTGGTAAATATTATAAGAACATGTTTAGGCATGTTCAACCCGACAATTCTGAGTATTAGGCTCGGTTCGCAATCAAAAGTCGCAAAAGTAGACTTTTGCTTTGACTTTCAGTTCTGACCCGAATTAGATTAGTTTAGTTATGGCTTAGGGTTCCTTTGTGAGCAAGTTATATGTTAGAATAACCCTTTGAGGTTATACTCCATGGTCCCTTAGAAATCATAGTACATTGCATGTTTCCGTTATTTGCTTAAAAGTTGACTATTATGCCCTTATGTTATAAAAACGAGATTTTTGAAAATGTGAGAGGACAAAAAGCTTTATTACTAAAATATAAGTATGTCCACAAAATTTGACATCAGTTTCTGGTCTCAAACTAAAGTTATGCAAGATAGCGTAAAATGAAACTTTTTGTTAATTAAATGACATTTTTAGCATAAATCATATTTAAACCCAAATTTTGGCACCAAACTCATTATCTACTGTTTTAATATAATTTTTAGGGAATTTTGGAATTTTTGTTCAGATTTTAGACTGACCATAACATAGAGTTCTTGCATGAACTCGGTAATTGACGATAATGCTCTTTTTCATTAATAAAATGAGTTTTACACATCATTTACATGTCAAACATTTTCCTACTAATGTTATATATTAAATAAAATATTTTAAGCATTCAAGACTGATAAAAAATCTCAGAATTTCATAAACATCTCAAATATCGTTAAATATCGACTTTTACGCAAATTAGGCGCATAGTATGGTTTAAAACCATATTTAGCACCTAAGACATGATACTTACTGGTTTTATAAAGGAATTTTAATATTTAAATAGTAAGTATAAGTCTTGAACTCAGACTTTCAATTTGGTCCTAAAAGCATATGTGAAATGACCAAAATGCCCCTACGGTGCATAGTTTGGCCATAAATGATAAACCTCACATATGTATGATATCTTGCTGATGTAACATCATAAAATAAATATTTTGCTGAATGTTTTAGACCAGAACCCCAGTTTATGTTTAAACCTCTTTTATAAGCTTTAAAATGACCAAATTACCCTTTCGGGACTTAATTTGGTTTTAAATTCTTTTGGGGCATAATTGTTGATATCCTACTGATATCACAACATATTTTAAGCATAATAACTTATGAAACTTGTACTTGACTCATCCGGTTACCCGTTGTGCCTATAAGCGTTCGGTACGATTTATGTAACTAGTTTGCATAAATTAGCCGAAACGGGTCAAACTTTATCATTTTTACTTCAAAATCCAGAATATATTTAGTTTACCTATTTTATACAAGTCTTCATACTTGTCGGGTCTAAATCACATTCAAATCCTGTCACCGCTTAATCTAGCGTTTCGTGCCGTAAACTTTTCTTTAAAACTAACCGGTCTAAGTTACAACTTAAATAAGACCCGTTAGGAATCTAATAGGTTAATAAAACCTTCGTTCCATATTAAGAGCCCCGGTAGAAGTATTTGCACTTGTTTGAGTAGAATTTACAGCTGAGAATACTAAATTGCATTTAAGCTCAGGTAAACACTTTTAACTTATTTTCCCTTATACGGGCTTGGGATACGGTAAAGTATTACCGTTTGGTCGGGTGTAGAAACCTTTTTAATCGGATATGATTAAATTGTATAATCCCGTTTTAATCAGTATTGCTTGATAACATATAACATTGGGGGTTAACGACCATGTCATGGATATCCTTGGCTCATTTAAAAAGCGTAAATGGCCACGACTTAAGCACGGGGTGTAGGCATACACCTGTCTGTTGCGTATGTAAAAGATATGCTCATTTGCTGGGGTGACCTGCCGTGAGTCTATATTTGTGGTGTTTTGTTTAATCTTGTTCGGTTTATTTATACCGGCCCTAAATGTTGGACAAACATGTAAATCTGATACAATATTGTTATTAATATATCCCAAGTTATAAAATGTGTGTGCCTTGTGCATTTAAATCAATTTTCATAAATGTTTTCAAAAGAGTCGGTTAATTGTATTTACCAGTGTAAACTGACGTATTTTTCAAAAAGACTAAGTGACAGGTACTGTACGTAATTGGCTGGGAGCTCGGGGCGTTAATAAAGAATCTTGTAAGTTCTGAACGTCTAAAGTCTGTTGAACAATATTTTATATTTCTGTTTTAAGATTCGCCTGTGGATCCACTTACAACCGTTTGTATAATATTTATTTATACTTTGAATTTCGGTTTGTAATATTATTTTCATCCAAGACTTCCGCTATGCATTAAACTGTGATTATTGACTATGATGATATCAACTACGTCACGATACTCCCCACCGGGCCCACCGGTAATACGTGGAAATATCGAGGTGTGACAAGTTGGTATCAGAGCCATCATTGAGGGAATTAAACACTAGCCTTTTGTGTTTAATCTCAATGACACAGTTGCACATTCCTCGACTTCGAGTCTAGACATGAACTAGGAATAATCTCATCCCTAATAAGTTTACATTGTTTGTCACACCCTAACTTTTGCGGAAGCGTGGTTTATTGGTGTGACCTCTTAATACCATAGCATTCAATCATAACAGTGCTAAATGATAAAACCATAAGATGTTCATCCATTAATTAAGTTTAGAAAATATCACTTCATACTTGTCTTGAAACCATCGACACCAAATTAAGTTACAAACCATGACATGTTTAAATGAGTTCCCAAGGACTCAACAAAAGAACTTAAACAAACCCGAGCTTAGAAACATGTATCCCGTCCAGGAGTAGGATACACCTCTAAACTCTACGACCATGGATGACATCTTTTATTTAGACGCAGCTTGAAAACACATGCATACCCTTGCCAGATCCACTAGTTCCCTGAAATACATGTAATTTGAAAAATCAACAAAAGTTGAGCTAGTTCATGTGTGAGTGTATGAATAAACCTTTATAGTATGTCTTGTATGAATGTATGTCCCTGGTATGTAGCGATAAGGAAAAAGAGATCACCAATGGTTTGCAAGGCCATTGATATGTGTGAAATGGTGCAGGAAAACTCAAACCTAGTAAATTTGTACCGGGCCTCCGGCTGGAAGACATAGTCACCACTATGGGCCACCCTGGTCCCCATGGGTGTGGGCTCGCTACACCCAAATAGATCTATCACTCATGTCCCTCGGTCCTACGGCGAGGATTAATGGCCTTAAGTGTTATACCCACCCTTCACATGATCTAGTAGTAACCCTCATTAGCTAACCATACCATGTATAAAAGTTTGTAATAATTGTAACATGTATTTCACCCCCGACGTATAAAACTGAAAACGGTTAAAAGAAAAGGGGGACATGAACTCACTGTATTGCGTCCTCAGCTCGTAACTCAAACTCTGTCAGCAACCACGACTACCTACAGTGTACTAATGTCTATTAGACGAACGGGTCGTGCCTTTGCTTTAGTATTTTCTTGTTTGAGTTATGTTGATATTATTCCAAGTTATAGTTATTTGTCAAAATAATTAATATTTCAACTTAAATTATATTTGGTTTTGGAATAATTGTTTAAACCATATTTTGTAACAATACTTCTCAAGTATTTAACTTCGTATTTCCTTCCCAGGGATGGGGTATCTTATACATGTACATTTGTATTATTGTATTTGTAATTCCCGAAATAATATATTTCCAAGTCTCACTTTAGAAAATATATTTGTAAACTCATTTTGTCCCAAAAATAATGTATTGTCCAGAAAATATATATTTTTCCCAAAAATCATATATCTTCTAAATATACTAGGAAAATATACTTTTATTTCCAAAATAATATATTTCTCCTTGTCCAAAAATATGATACAACTTTGTAATATGTACAAAAATCATATTTTCGTTTCTTGTATCTAAAATAATATTTACCAAAGATATATTTGTATCGGTATTGTTTTGGATAGTAATTTCACGGTACTTTGTTAAGTTATATTATTTTGCCCTAAAATAATATAACCATTTCACCAAGTATACAAATAATCACACAAGTGTCTTAATATGTATATATATTCTAAATATATATATTTACCCATTTTTAGTTATAAAAACCAACCTCCAATACTTGTATTTTATTACAAAAATTATGGCAAAGTTCGTATTGAAAACCATAGTTAAAATACACTAGTAAATACTTGTTAGAAAATATTTTTCTAAGTGTTTGTATTTTTAGAAAATTTTGTCATAGTTTCCCCTAAAAATGGAGGTGTCCATGCTATTAAAGCATATCATTTTCTTTTCAAAAATCATCACAACAATCAATAATTAATCTACACTTACCAAGTGCAAAAACTATACAATTTATATAACAACATGAACTTGATCTTTTCACAAAAACTTGTAGTAACTTGGTAAAGTGTTTAGTAGGTTTAGTTACCCTTTAAAGTGTGTTTATTCCTTTAAAAATCTCATTCTTAAAGGAACTAGGTGTTTACAACTTGTAAACATATTCTACAAAAATGTTTATTTATAACATCTTCTTGTTTCATAAGTGTTTATACACTTGTTTTTCCACTAAAAAAAGTGTAGGTTTAAGTAAAAACCATGATCTTCCAAAAATCATATTTTGAACTTGGTTTTCTTGGAAAACCATTCATAAATCTTAGATTCATAGGATTACTAGCTCACTTTATTTATTATTTTTCAAGAAATCACCTTATCTTCAAGTTCATGTTCATGCATGAGGATGATCTTCTTGTGTTAGCACATAATCATCCTCTAACTTGCTAGATCATGTGTTTAATCACAATCTAGCAAGCTCCTTATGATGATCAACATCATAATCTCAAGTAAACATCAACAAGTATCATACACATACTTAAACAACATTATTTCAACAAGATTTCATCATATGTAAGCTTCAAGTTCATGATTCAAGATTATGTTCTTTTAGGGTTCTTGTGATTTATAACATAACATATCTTTTAACAAATCAAAATTAGAAGTATCAAAGGTTAAAAAGGATCTTACTACTAGCTCTAAGCTAGGGAAGAACACTTGAAGAAAAGATGATGAAAATGGTAGATGAAAGCAATTTGATGGAGGTTCTTCAAGTTCTACAAGCACCAAGCTTCATGAATCACCTTCTTACACACTTGAGAGTGTATGGAATGAATCGATGGTGGTTGTATGGTGGTGGTGGTGGCGGCACTATTGTAACGCCCCAAAAATCTAAATGTTAATAATTGTCGTGTGTTCCGATATGACACGTCATGAAATAAATAACTAGGCTATTTAACCTAGTTATGGGTATGGTCAAAAGAATTAAAAGAGGAAGGTAATGTCAGTATGTTTTAAATACAAAACCCGAGGGGCTAAAGTGGAACTAACGAAAGTTGGGTTATTAAAAAGAAAAAGAACACACACACAAACACACACTTCGTGTGTGTTCTGGATAGATCGATCAGGGGCTCTCAAGAGCCCCAAAACCCTAGTTCTTCAAAAGCTTCAATTTGAAGGATGAATCAAGGCCCAAATCCATAACCGAGCATGGATTAATGATCACCAACACGAGAGGATCATAAGGTATGTTTTAAATCTAAGATTGGTGATCATGGGTGAAGTGGGTTATGTTCTAATCCGTGAGTTAATATGAAATTAATCATGTACAAGGGTTAGAAACCTCGTGTAGAACATGGGTTATGAATGGTTTGCGTTAATTTGATGTTTAGAGGTGACACCCGTTAGTTAGGGTGAAGATGATGACTAGTATCACCTCCTATGTTCAAGTCTTGTTGAATGATTGATGTATTATGTGGGTATGATGAATTATGGTTAGATGAAAGTATAGTAATATGATGATGTTATGTTTAATGTTCATTTGGAATGATACATGATGATTAGTAGATGGTTTAGATGGGTTATGTATGAGTTTAGAAGAATTGTGCATGAAATAGTTGTACATTATGCTTAAAAGGTAGTACTCACATCAAGTGTATGATGAAATGTATATAGTGTCGTCCGTATAGTCGATTATAATGTTACGGGTATATGATGATAAGTCGATAGTTAGGTATGGTTAATAGTTGACTTTTGAAAGTCAACTAAGTATAAGAAACATGACTTGACTCGTTGTCGTAAATGTATGTTGATGGGAAGTCGTATGGTACATATTATAGCAATCCGTGTTAAATGTAATGACATGATGAGTTACATGAGTTTAACGTATACGGATATGATTATATGAAGTTGATTATGTATTTTAATGCTTGTTAGAAAGGACTAAGGAAAGTTAAGTGTGAATTATGCGAGTGATATGATTGTTACGTGTACAAAGGTGTATGCTAATAAGAGCGTGATTTCGATGAAATGAAAGTATAGGAATCACGTCGAGACGGACTCAAGCATGAGGTGTTAACGGGTCAAGAAGAGGCAAGGAAATCGGATACGAGCACGGACGCATAAGGTAAGTGATTTCCGTAATCACTTCTTAGTACCAGTAAGTAATAATATGTTGCAATGAATTAAACATGATGTTTGAGGTCAAATATGTGTTAAAGTCTTTCGTCGTAAAAGATGGGTTTAAGGTTGACCAAAAATGCCCTTGATGGGTATTTTGGGGTAAACGAGCTTAAAAGTAGTTTTGAAGCAAGTTATACGATTAGTGTAATGTTTTGGACAAGTATGGAAGTGGGGATTACGGTTTGGTTAGTCGTAGACCAATTAATGCACGAATACCCTTAACGGGTCAAAAATAAGTATATGAACGATAAGGTGTTAAGAGGATGCAAGACATCCAAGAATTTGGTAATTTATGATAGACGTCACTTACATTATTATGTCTATAAGAGGTTTCGGTAAAACGAACAAGTTATGTTGACGTATGCATAAACGGGTCGAAAAGTGGTAAAAGGGTAATAAGCCGAAGAGTTAAAAGTCAGAAATTATTTTAAGTCGGATGTTGGATTTTAGTTCCATTAGATGGAGAATTAAATTACGGACGCGTAGGAAAAAGAATCGGGTAAAACGGATAAAAAACAAGTGAGTTATGGCCGTTTCCGTGAAATCGGATCGCGCTAGAAATATGCAGCAACCAGCTGCAAACCTTTTGCTGAAACAAGGGGGTCGCGTAGCGCGACGGGGTAAGTTGTTCCGAAAATTGTTTTCATGCTCCGTTTTGGCTCGGGAACTCGTTAAACGCGTTTTAAGTTGCGTATGATTGATTAAACTCATGTTTTGTGACCATTAGGGTCAGTGTATGTGTGGATAGGTATGTATGGATGTTGTATATCTATATACACGTATGTAGAAGTGTATGTAGGCGTGTATGCGCGAATGCATGTAAGATTATGGTGTGTAAGCAAGTACATGAGGATATATATGAAGGCGTATGTGAATGAACAAGTATGAGTCGGGTATATTGCAATGGTTGATTGGAAATGTAAATGTGGGTATGTATGTAGGTGGGTACGTATGTATGTTGTATAAGTATAAGTGTATGTATGTAAGGGTGTATGTAGATAGTATGTATATGTAGTCAAGTGAGTATGTATGAAGGGATGCACGTATGTAAGTTGTGAGAGGGTATGAAAGTATGTACGCGTGTATGTAAGTATGAATGTACGTTTGTATGCAAGTACGTATGTAGGTTTGTATGTATGTATGTATGTAGGTATGTATGTATGAAGGCAGGTAAGTACGTATGTATGTATGTATGAATGGATGTATTTAGGTATACACGTGCGTATGTATGTAGGTACACTGGGATGTATGTTGCTATGTGTGGTCGTAAGTGTATGTATAGGTTGTATGGAAGTATGTACGCATGCATTCAATGAAATTGAGTACTAACGATAATAACATCGTGCCTAGTGATGAAGTGTAACGCAGGAATACCAAGGAAGTCTCACTACGGATCTTATGATCAGAAGGAAAGCCGGGAAGTAAAGAGTTAATGAAATGAAAAGTAAACGTGAACAAGTCTTGTATGCTTATGATACGTACTAACGTTATGAATTCTATGTGGTGAGCGCAGGTGGTACAAGCCATGAGGATTACTATGGAGTAGGGATCGAAGATCGAGTCACAAGACGGATTGTACGGGAATGTTTAAATATGTAATTTAGTGTCGATAAGTTATGTTCTTATATTTTAAAATGGATTTTTAGAATGTCAAGATGTATGTCCTGAAAGAAATTTTCAGACTCGAATTTCCGCTGCGACGTTTTAAGGTTAAACGTGATTGGGTGTTACAAGTTGGTATCAGAGCCCTGGTTTGAGGGAATCAAGTACGAGAAGGTAAGTACTTGAACTCAAACTTGTGTGCTCTTGAGATAAGAAATCCGTACAATCTAAGACTCGATCAAGATCCAAAGGTAAAGGTTGATGAAAGTATGTATTTATATATACGTATAAAGAAACTGACGGTTTTGTATGTGCAAGGTAAGCATGAATGTTGGAAGAGGATGATCCGTGAATGCAGTCTAGGATGAGTACTAAGACAGGCAAAGAGGTAATAAGACAAATAGGCAAATGAGCCCAGGTATGTGAATTTAATATGGGGATGTAGGTAATGGTAAAGTTCATTAAGGGAAGGAAACATTTTAAGATGAAAGACAATGATAGTATAGTAATGAAGTATTGGAAGAAATACACGCGCCGAAACCTAAGTCTACGGACATAAGGTGACAACTACATGAAGGCACGAAACTACTATGTGGATTGTGTACCTGGCCAGTACACGAGAAGCATATGACGTTCGTGAGATCATGATAAATGTTACAGGTATGTCCGGTAGAGTTGGGTAGCAGGCGGGCGTGTGGGTAAAATGGGAAGTAAGACTCTCGGGAAATTGAGAGTACTATGTAAGAATGAAAAACATGCCTGATAAGAATGAAGAATGTTGAATCCGTGATTTAGTGCGGATCAACGAGACATGAATAATATGTTTGAATCCGTAAGATGGATTCAGGGAATGAAAGGTATGAATGCAATGTTTGAATCCGTGAGACGGATTCAAAGATGAAAGGCATGAATGTTATGTATGAATCCGAGAGACGGATTCAAGGATGAAAGGCATGAATGAAATGTTTGAATCTGTAAGACGGATTCAAGGATGAAAGGTAAGAATGAATGTTTGAATCCGCGAGACGGATTCAAGGAGGAAAGGTATGAATGTAATGATTGAATCCGTGATACGGATTCAAGGAGGAAAGGTATGAATGTAATGATTGAATCCGTGAGACGGATTCAAGGGGGAAAGGTATGAATGTAATGTTTGAATCCGTAAGGTGGATTCAATGAATGAAAAAGCATGAATGATGCGTCTGAATCCGTGAGACGGATTCAAAAATATAAGAAGATGAAATTAATCCGCCTAAGAAGATGTCGACAGCTTGACCATGATTGAGTCGAACGGGTCATAGAAATAAGTATAAAGTAAAAAGGTGATAGTATAATAAACGAAGTTTTGTATAAGTTACGTGTTAGATGTGTTAGTAATTGACTCTTAGAAGTCGGAATGATGACGGGCTGTGACCCGGACCATAACTTGGGTATGGGCGGAAATGGTAAGCTCAGTAAGAAATATTGAAGCGATGTAATAAGGTCTTTGCAAGTAAGTACGAATGGAAGGAAGTACGAGCGTGTACTTCCGTTGGCAAAATGATTAATTGAATGAAAAGATTGCATGTAAGAAATAGAATGTGCGGTATGTTATAGCAGGTACGTAGGAAATTGTAGAAAGGTTATAGGTGGGTAATCACCTAGTTTAATGAATGTTTAAATGATATGTGCTAACCGCCGATGATGTTGATGATAATGTTAGAATTATCGGTGTGATGAAACCAATCGTATTGGGGAAAAGATGAATCGATCTGGGTTGCAGATCGTGGTTTGGGAAATGAAAAAGAGGTTAGTAAGAATATCTAACTCATGATTGGATAGATACGAACTAGTATGACACCTGTATATGTATAAAGTAAGTAATGCATGAAGTGAAAGCAATAGTAATGTGAAATGAACGAAATGATTTAAAGATAAAACAAAGGTATGCAAGGTATACGTAACTGTAGAAAATGTAGAATGAGGTTAACGTTAGAATTAAGCACGTAGGCGTGATTATGTAATAATAGTTTTGTTGTAATAACAAAACAAAAGTTAAATGTTATACAGAGTATGTAGAGAATGTAAATTTTAAAGGTGAGATGGAGATATTAGATCCATTAAGAAAGGATCATATTAAAGGACGGAAGAGTATGTGTATTGACCAGTTATTGACAGGTCAAGTAAAGGAAAATGAAAATGATATAAGAAAGAATGATCAGGAAAGTATGGGCTAGTAGTCGTATGGACGGACTAGAAGAAAAGATAATGTGTGTTCGATGAAAGTGAGAAAGGTTTCGGGGACGAAACCTTGTTTAAGGGTGGTAGACTTGTAACGCCCCAAAAATCTAAATGTTAATAATTGTCGTGTGTTCCGATATGACACGTCATGAAATAAATAACTAGGCTATTTAACCTAGTTATGAGTATGGTCAAAAGAATTAAAAGAGGAAGGTAATGTCAGTATGTTTTAAATACAAAACCCGAGGGGCTAAAGTGGAACTAACGAAAGTTGGGTTATTAAAAAGAAAAAGAACACACACACAAACACACACTTCGTGTGTGTTCTGGATAGATCGATCAGGGGCTCTCAAGAGCCCCAAAACCCTAGTTCTTCAAAAGCTTCAATTTGAAGGATGAATCAAGGCCCAAATCCATAACCGAGCATGGATTAATGATCACCAACACGAGAGGATCATAAGGTATGTTTTAAATCTAAGATTGGTGATCATGGGTGAAGTGGGTTATGTTCTAATCCGTGAGTTAATATGAAATTAATCATGTACAAGGGTTAGAAACCTCGTGTAGAACATGGGTTATGAATGGTTTGCGTTAATTTGATGTTTAGAGGTGACACCCGTTAGTTAGGGTGAAGATGATGACTAGTATCACCTCCTATGTTCAAGTCTTGTTGAATGATTGATGTATTATGTGGGTATGATGAATTATGGTTAGATGAAAGTATAGTAATATGATGATGTTATGTTTAATGTTCATTTGGAATGATACATGATGATTAGTAGATGGTTTAGATGGGTTATGTATGAGTTTAGAAGAATTGTGCATGAAATAGTTGTACATTATGCTTAAAAGGTAGTACTCACATCAAGTGTATGATGAAATGTATATAGTGTCGTCCGTATAGTCGATTATAATGTTACGGGTATATGATGATAAGTCGATAGTTAGGTATGGTTAATAGTTGACTTTTGAAAGTCAACTAAGTATAAGAAACATGACTTGACTCGTTGTCGTAAATGTATGTTGATGGGAAGTCGTATGGTACATATTATAGCAATCCGTGTTAAATGTAATGACATGATGAGTTACATGAGTTTAACGTATACGGATATGATTATATGAAGTTGATTATGTATTTTAATGCTTGTTAGAAAGGACTAAGGAAAGTTAAGTGTGAATTATGCGAGTGATATGATTGTTACGTGTACAAAGGTGTATGCTAATAAGAGCGTGATTTCGATGAAATGAAAGTATAGGAATCACGTCGAGACGGACTCAAGCATGAGGTGTTAACGGGTCAAGAAGAGGCAAGGAAATCGGATACGAGCACGGACGCATAAGGTAAGTGATTTCCGTAATCACTTCTTAGTACCAGTAAGTAATAATATGTTGCAATGAATTAAACATGATGTTTGAGGTCAAATATGTGTTAAAGTCTTTCGTCGTAAAAGATGGGTTTAAGGTTGACCAAAAATGCCCTTGATGGGTATTTTGGGGTAAACGAGCTTAAAAGTAGTTTTGAAGCAAGTTATACGATTAGTGTAATGTTTTGGACAAGTATGGAAGTGGGGATTACGGTTTGGTTAGTCGTAGACCAATTAATGCACGAATACCCTTAACGGGTCAAAAATAAGTATATGAACGATAAGGTGTTAAGAGGATGCAAGACATCCAAGAATTTGGTAATTTATGATAGACGTCACTTACATTATTATGTCTATAAGAGGTTTCGGTAAAACGAACAAGTTATGTTGACGTATGCATAAACGGGTCGAAAAGTGGTAAAAGGGTAATAAGCCGAAGAGTTAAAAGTCAGAAATTATATTAAGTCGGATGTTGGATTTTAGTTCCATTAGATGGAGAATTAAATTACGGACGCGTAGGAAAAAGAATCGGGTAAAACGGATCAAAAACGAGTGAGTTATGGCCGTTTCCGTGAAATCGGATCGCGCTAGAAATATGCAGCAACCAGCTGCAAACCTTGTGCTGAAACAAGGGGGTCGCGTAGCGCGACGGCCCGTCGCGTCGCGCGACGGGGTAAGTTGTTCCGAAAATTGTTTTCATGCTCTGTTTTAGCTCGGGAACTCGTTAAACGCGTTTTAAGTTGCGTATGATTGATTAAACTCATGTTTTGTGACCATTAGGGTCAGTGTATGTGTGGATAGGTATGTATAGATGTTGTATATCTATATACACGTATGTAGAAGTGTATGTAGGCGTGTATGCGCGAATGCATGTAAGATTATGGTGTGTAAGCAAGTACATGAGGATATATATGAAGGCGTATGTGAATGAACAAGTATGAGTCGGGTATATTGCAATGGTTGATTGGAAATGTAAATGTGGGTATGTATGTAGGTGGGTACGTATGTATGTTGTATAAGTATAAGTGTATGTATGTAAGGGTGTATGTAGATAGTATGTATATGTAGTCAAGTGAGTATGTATGAAGGGATGCACGTATGTAAGTTGTGAGAGGGTATGAAAGTATGTACGCGTGTATGTAAGTATGAATGTACGTTTGTATGCAAGTACGTATGTAGGTTTGTATGTATGTATGTATGTAGGTATGTATGTATGAAGGCAGGTAAGTACGTATGTATGTATGTATGAATGGATGTATTTAGGTATGCACGTACGTATGTATGTAGGTACATTGGGATGTATGTTGCTATGTGTGGTCGTAAGTGTATGTATAGGTTGTATGGAAGTATGTACGCATGCATTCAATGAAATTGAGTACTAACGATAATAACATCGTGCCTAGTGATGAAGTGTAACGCAGGAATACCAAGGAAGTCTCACTACGGATCTTATGATCAGAAGGAAAGCCGGGAAGTAAAGAGTTAATGAAATGAAAAGTAAACGTGAACAAGTCTTGTATGCTTATGATACGTACTAACGTTATGAATTCTATGTGGTGAGCGCAGGTGGTACAAGCCATGAGGATTACTATGGAGTAGGGATCGAAGATCGAGTCACAAGACGGATTGTACGGGAATGTTTAAATATGTAATTTAGTGTCGATAAGTTATGTTCTTATATTATAAAATGGATTTTTAGAATGTCAAGATGTATGTCCTGAAAGAAATTTTCAGACTCGAATTTCCGCTGCGACGTTTTAAGGTTAAATGTGATTGGGTGTTACAACTATCTAGGCCGAGAGGGAGAGGAAGAGAGTGGGAGAGATGAGTGAAGTTGTGAAGCGAAAATGAAATGATCTTGAATATCATGTGCCATACTTATAATGATCATCTCTCAAAATTTTGGCAACTAAATCAAGAAAGATCTAATAAAATAAGAAAATAAAATCTAGTGGGGTATGGTGGTGGGTCCTTGTGACCGTAAATTCCAGGGGGGGGGGGGGTAAATGTAATTTGTAATGATAAGTAGGTAAATAGTTGGAGGTTAAGTGAAAAGTCTAGTGTTTTAAGTGTATGACACATTATATAGTGTGTTAGGGTGTTCGGGGATCATAACTAGTCCAAAAATAATTAAACAATGTTTCTAGTAAAATTTTGGTGTTCCGGGTAATGTCCGGTTGTTCGGTTAGATACCGGTTCGTTAAAGTGTCAAGCTATTCCGTTTAATGATCTTTATGTTACTTTTTGTGACACTTTTAATTCCCGACACTTAGGAAAGCATTCAGGACCATTTAGTCAATTTTCTGCATGTGACAAGCTTGTTAAAAAGCTGAATTTTGCTGAAAAATGCAGAATTCTGCACTATAAGTGGGGTTTAGGCACTTTCCGGCACTTTATCTATCACCTAGTGACACAGTTTTATGATCCTTACTTCCCTACACACCATACTAGTGTAGTACCTTGTCCCTGGCCCATACTGGGTCTCAAAACATTGTCTGTCTATGTACTGAACCCCGTCAGCATATTCCTGTTTTATCCGTTAACTGTGCTAACTGTGCTTTGTGCATCATGTATGTCAATAAAGTTTGTATGTGATAAAGATGTGACATTATGTAATATGTGATGCACATGTAAGTATGATGCAGTAATCAGAAAGCAGTTAAGTAATTCAGCACAGTCATTAAGCACTTAATTAATATTAATTAATTGTATGGACACTTGGATTTATGAGGGTTGTCACATTGTTTTCGATATTTATGTATTTCAGGATCATGTCGCCGAGTAAAGCTGCCATTGGTGGAAGCTCTCCAAACCCGAAGTCTAAGAATGTTAAGCTTCGTACCACAGCTCGAATAAGCGTACGACCAGTATGGAGAAAGGACCTTTTTGGACCCATTCCCAAAATCAAACCAGTTGAAACCATTAACCATATTTCAGATTCTGTACCTAAGACTTTTGAAACTTCAAATGAGAAGCCAACATCGGAGGAGTCCATACCAACAGTCCCTAAGGCTCCCACTCCAAAGATGGTACCTATGGACCCAAATGACCCATATTTCTTACCTCCAAGTCTTGGAATCCCAAACTTGGATTATACCAGTCCTGACCCTGTTCGTGATCCATATTATTCATTAATTATAGAATCCTTGGATTCCACTTTTGCAAAGGTTCCTAATATGGAAGATTTCGACTACCCGCCAAAACCTTCTATATCCGTACCGCACACAGTGAACCAAGGAGTAAACTTTCAGAAATAAAATAAACAATAAACTCCTTTTGTTGTATTTCATTTCTCTAGTAGTCCCTATAAGGACATATTTATCTTTTAGCCCCTGCGTGGACGAATTTATTTGTTTAAGACCCGTTTAGGGAAATTATTGTAATTTTTAGGACTTTCTATGAAAAGTTTCCTTTTTGAAATTTACTTTGGCATTAAACATATACATATGTATTATGTCCTAAATCAAAACATCATTTCAATTTATGATTGCTCTGCCATTAAATCTCAAAAGAAAATCTTAAAGGTATAACCTAGCCTATATGTCATTTTAGACATGGCTATAATGGTAAAGCCTTTTTAAGATAATAAATCCTTGTTAACACCTAAGAACATGTTAGCACTCTTGACAAATGTGGTTCGAGAAAATCACAATAGTCATCCTTATATTGGATTCTTCCAATTCCTTATCTAGCCTAATGATTTAGAAATCATGGCTTATATCATTAATTAAGATGATCATATTAAAGCATCCACTATGCGATGTCATTACTTTGCCTTCGGGCCAAATTATTTCAAATACATAACAAATGACAATTGTAGTCTATGACTTCCTGTCAAGAAAGGTGATGAACTATGTTCAAACCTTAATGCCTTGATCCTAGAAGATCATGGCTTATAAATCAAAACTGTCCTTGTGACAAGGCTTTTGTGCCACTTTAAAATTCCTAAATAGTTTATAACTGGGAATAACTATAATAAAAAGTTTAAAATAAATCTGATTAACAAATTAACCAATATGGTCAATTGTTTTATAGCAATCAATATGATGATTCCATAATAAACTTCTGAACAAATTATTGTCAATTGTTTTATAGCAATCAAACTTCAGCATGCCTGAATCAGACGAGGTTAATAGTCATCCCAATGTGAGGAATGACAACACCAGAATGAATGTAACGGGTGCAGATCTACAAGCAATGATAGATAATGTTGTCACTAGAGCCATTGACAGACAGTTCAAAGAACCAAATGGTACTCGCACTAGGACCCAATATGTACCTCATACAAAACCTCCTTCCAAAACAAATACATCTCATAAGGACGATTCTCGGTATTCGTCGAATTAGAAAAGTCTGCCGTCTAAACAAATAGTGTTCAATCAGGAACCGCGCTCAAAGACTTGTTCTTACAAATACTTCGTCTCTTGCAAGCCAAGGGATTTTACAGGAGAAAAGGGTGCCATAGACTGTATGACATGGCTTGATGAGATGGATACTGTAGTAGATATCAGTGGTTGTGCGGAACAGGATGTTGTGAAGTTCGTTTCACAGTCGTTTAAAGGGGAAGCTTTGGCTTGCTGGAGGTCGTTAATCCAAGCCACAGGGAAGATCCCACTTTATAACTTGTCATGGGAGCAATTCGTAGCGCTAATCAAGGAAAACTTATGTCCTCTGCATGAGGTAGATAAGATTGAAACTGACTTCTTGACTCTGGTCATGAAGAATTTGGATTGCCAAGCCTATGTTACAAGTTTCAATACCATGTCCAGACTTGTACCCTATTTGGTTACCCCCGAACCTAAGCGCATAACGCGCTTCATTGGAGGCATGGCCCTGGAAATAAAAGGAAATGTTAAAGCCTCCAGGCCTACCACTTATAGGTCCGTGGTGGATTTTTCCTTATCCCTCACTCTTGATGCAATAAGGAATAAGCTTGTTAAGGCTTCTGATGAGGGAAAGAGGAAGAGAGAAGATGAGAGCTCACATCGCTCCGACAAGAAACGGAAAGGCAATTCCGAGCAAAAGAAAGGTTCTGAGTTTCAGAAAAACTCAAATCAGTCAGACAACAGACCCAAGTGCAAGAACTGCAGAAAGCGCCACTCAGAAAAATGCACTATTGACCCGCATGCTAAACTTTTGCGGGATTTGCAAAACAAAAGGGCATAAAACCTTAGAATGCAGGGAGTTGAAGAATGCAACTTGTTACAACTGTAATGAGAAAGGGCATATCAAAACCAACTGCCCCAAACTTGCAAAGAAGCCTGAAGAGGCCAAGAAGACCAACGCTTGAGTTTTTTAGATGAATGCCCAAGAGGCAGTACAGAACGATAATGTTATAACAGGTACTTTTCTCATCAATGATGTTTATGCTAGAGTTTTGTTTGATTCTGGCGCAGATAAGTCTTTTGTAGACAATAAATTTTGTAAACTGTTAAATCTGCATGTTAAAACTTTAAACGTAAAATATGAGGTAGAATTGGCCGATGGTACCATAGAGACTGCTTCAACAATCTTAGATGGATGTTTCATATCCATTAGGAATCACTCTTTTCCGCTATCTTTGCTTCCGTTGAAATTTGCAGGATTCGATATAGTTATAGGCATGGATTGGTTATCTTTTAACCAAGCCCAAATTGTCTGTGATAAGAAACAAGTTGTCATCAAGACCCCTTATGGTGAGCCACTTACAATCCAAGGAGATACGCAGTATGGTTTGCCTAAACAAGTATCTATGCTTAAGGCATCAAAGTGTTTGAAGAAAGGTTGTGTCATATACATGGCACAGGTGACTATAGATGAACCAAAACCCAAGATAGAAGATATTCCTATTATTTCTGAATATTCAGATGTTTTTTCCCGAAGAATTACCTGGTTTACCTACCGACAGACAAGTGGAATTCAGAATTGATATCATTCCAGGAGCAGCACCAGTCGCACGAGCTCCTTATCGTTTGGTACCAACCGAGATGAAAGAATTAAGGACACAGTTGGATGATTTATTGGAGAAAGGTTTTATTCAACCAAGTTCATCTCCTTGGGGAGCGCCTATTCTATTTGTGAAGAAGAAAGATGGCTCGATGCGTCTATGCATCGATTATCGTGAGCTGAACAAAGTTACAATCAAGAATAGATATCCATTGCCCAGGATCGATGATCTATTCGATCAGCTTCAAGGAGCAAGTTTCTTTTCAAAGATCGATTTGAGGTCAGGATATCATCAGTTGAAGGTCAGAACAGAAGATGTACACAAGACCGCATTCAGAACGAGATATGGCCACTACGAGTTCTTAGTGATGCCTTTCGGGATCACTAATGCACCTGCTGCATTCATGGATCTCATGAATCGCGTTTGCAAGCCGTATCTAGACAAGTTTGTCATTATCTTCATTGATGACATACTTATTTATTCAAAGAACCAAGCCGATCATGAAGAACACCTCCGATGTATCCTTAAACTTCTGTGATAAGAAAAGCTCTACGCAAAGTTTTCCAAATGTGAGTTTTGGGTCCGTGAAGTCCAACTTCTTGGACACGTAGTAAGTGAGCGTGGTATCCAGGTGGATCCCGCTAATATTGAAGCAATTATGAATTGACAAGCGCCTAAGACGCTCACTGATATTCGCAGCTTCTTAGGTTTGGCAGGTTATTACAGGCGTTTCATCGAAAACTTTTCACGAATTGCTGCACCTTTTACTTCGTTGACTCGCAAGAATATAAAGTTCGAATGAGGTCCCAAAAAACAAGAATCTTTTGAGATTCTCAAGCAGAAATTAAGCAATGCTCATGTGTTGACATTGCTAGAAGGGATTGAAGAGTTTGTTGTGTACTGTGACGCATCGCACACTAGTATGGGTTGTGTGCTTACGCTTCTCGTCAACTGACGGTGCACAAAAAGAACTACACCACCCATGATTTGGAATTGGGTGCCGTTGTATTTGCACTAAAGCTTTGGAGGCATTACCTATTTGGAACCAAATGTGTGATTTATTCAGATCACAAGAGCCTCCAACATTTGTTTAACCAGAAAGATCTCAATATGAGGCAACGTCGTTGGATGGAGACATTGAACGACTACGATTGTGAAATTCGCTATCACCCGGGCAAAGCGAATGTTGTTGCTGACGCACTAAGCAGGAAAGAAAGGATTAAACCTATCCGGATCAATGCCAAAAGCGTTGAACTAAAGAATAGCTTGAATAAAAGACTGTTAGCTGCCTAAAAGGAAGCTACATTGGAAGCTAACTTTCCGAATGAGAAGTTAGGCGTCACTGCTGATCAATTGTCTTATGGCAAAGATGGAATCCTTAGATTGAATGGTCGAATCTGGGTTCCAATCCATGGAGGACTTAGAGATGTGATCCTCCAAGAAGCTCATAGTTCAAAATATTCAGTACATCCAGGCAGTGATAAGATGTAGCAGGATCTGAAGGCAAATTACTAGTGGATAGGTTTGAAGAAATCCATAGCCACTTATGTAGCTAAGTGTCTGACGTGCGCACATGTTAAAGCCGAGCATAAAAAGCCGTCAGGTTTGCTGCAACAACATGAACTTCCCTCCTGGAAGTGGGAAATGGTAACTATGGATTTTATCACTAAGTTACCAAGGACGAAACACGGGGATGATACAATATGGGTTATAGTAGACAGACTGACGAAGTCAGCTCATTTCATACCCATAAAGGAACGCATAGCTCCGATAAACTAGCCCAGCTATATGTGGATGAGATTGTATCTCTGATAGGGATACAAGATACACATCTCATTTTTGGAAAAGCTTTCAGCAGTCTTTAGGCACTCGTTTGAATTTCAGTACTGCTTACCATCCCTAGACAGATGGGTAAAGTGAGCGTACGATTCAAACATTAGAAGACATGCTCTGGGCTTGTGTTATTGATTTGGGTGGAAGTTGGGATGACCATCTTCCTTTGATTGAGTTTTCATACAACGATAATTATCATTCGAGCATCCAAGCAGCGCCTTTTGAAGCCTTGTACGGAAGGAAATGTAGAACGCCAGTTTATTGGGCGAAAGTTGGAGAAACCCAACTATCAGGACCTGAGATAGTCCTGGAGACGACGGATAAGATTGTTCGGATCCGTGATCGTCTAAAATCTGCCAGGGATAGGCAGAAGAGCTACGCAGATAAAAGGCGCAAACCTCTAAAATTCGAGATAGGTGATAAAGTATTACTTAAAGTGTCACCCTGGAAAGGGGTGATGCGTTTTGGCAATTGATCAGCAGTGACGCCTAATTTATTCTACATTTATTATGTTAAAATACATGTTTAAATATTAAATATACTAGTTTAAAAAATCTTTTTAATCTAATAAAAGCCATACCTAGGGGACACATGTCCCCATCTATGGCCTCTAAACCTCATTTTCCCGCCATTTTGCAAACCCTTCATTCCCCTCATGTGAAACCCGACGCGGGATCCGGATACACTATTCGGGTCATCAACGTTCCATCCATATTTAAAGCTTGTGTTAGTACATTTATGTCTATCGCCTTCGTCAATCCGAGCCGTAGCAAGAAACAGAAGAAAACGAGTCGTTATATTAGTGATAGCTAGACAAAAAGGCAAGGTGGCATAATTGTAATAATGAGAAATCTCATTAAATGCCTTAGACTGTAAATAGGAGCTTTATGTTTAGATTAGACACTTTTGCTACATTTGTCATTTGGAGCTTTCTAGATCTAGAGAGAGAATCTAGAGAGAGAAAGTGATTCAAGGTGCTGTACGGTTTCAGATTTCTAATAGAATCACGTTTATATTACGTCACGTGTGTTAGGTCACGTTCGTGTACGGATTCCGCACGTCATACGTTCGTTTCCCAATCGTTTCGGAGTCAAAACCGGTCCTACAAGTGGTATCAGAGTAGGAGCTCGATTGCACTGATCTATCACACATTTCCGCGCAGAAAATCATCAGATTCAGATCCGAATTTCATCTATTTCTTCATTTTTTTCATATTTTTCACGTTTTTCACTGAAAATCATCAAATTGAACGGGTTTTTACGGTCCAAATTGGCTGATTTTTTGATATGTTGTGCGAAAACACCTGATCTACAACCCTACCAAGTTTCAGATCCTAATTCCTAGCCGTTTAGGAGAAATCTGAGTTTTTAGGTCCGATTTTGTGATTAACAGCCTTAGTTCGCTTGAAAATGCCTTAGTTCGCTTGAATCAGTCATATTCCAGTATTTCGCTTGAAAATAATGAATGGTTTCGCTTGAAAAGTACAATATAATCAGGTTTCGCTTGAAATATCTGTTGGTTTCGCTTGAAAAAGTACATATAATCAGGATTCGCTTGAAAGTAATCAGGGTGTTTCGCTTGAGTTGGGTTCCGCTTGAGTTGATCGCTTGAAGTGGGATTCGCTTGAAATTGGATTACCTGGTTTCGCTTGAACAAATATATCTTGTGTGAAATCATAACTGTGTGTGTCAGTTCATGTGATACAAAGTATTGGCAGCCTAAAATTGATAAGATTCAACTCAGTGATCACGTGTTTTGTCAGTCATTTAAAAGGCAAATTATATCAAGTCGTTTGTTTGTTTCAAATTGTTCATTAAAAGGTGTTGTTGAATCAGTACAGCATGTGAAACATTTAATTGTTGATTGTCGGCTATTAAACTCAAGTAATTGCATAAGATTGTTTGCTTTGGGACCATACATCACGTGAATAACTTTTGACAATCATTTTGTTTTGGAGTTGAAGATTTGTTTGCATGTGACCTGCTGTGTATCAGTCACGTGAATTGTTTCTGCCGATTCTCGAGATATAGTGTCAGCCATTATAGTTGAGGTCCAATTAGATTGTTTTGAAATTGGTGTTGTCGGTTTATGTTGGTTGCACATGTGATGTTGTTGGCACAGTTACATTTCATTGATCCATGTGATTCATTAAAGTGATATTAAATCTTGGCTCATGTGCATGTAAATTGAAATGACAGTTCACTAGAGATTGCTTGGCCCAACATGTGCACGTGAATTCATAAAATGGTCCAATGAAAATGAAATACAATTAAATCAAAAGTTGTGTGTTTGAATTGATTTGTGGTTGTGTCAGTAATCATCATGTGTTTTTATGAGATTTGCATGTGATTTGGACTTGGCTTTATCAATTACCAATATATCAGTTCACAAGAGGTGGTTCAGTTCATTTGAATTCAAACTTGTTCAAGGTCGTGTGGTTTAGTGAGGTCATTGGATTTTGATCCGGGTCATAGCAGTCCGCACAGTTTGTCAACCTTCAGTCCGCACAGAAAATTCACCAGTTCGTGTATTATTTTAATTCAGTTGTTTGATAGTGTTTGAACTGATTTTGTTTATCTGTGTGATTCAAGGTAATTCAAGGATTACATCATGGCCGAAGAATTCTACAACACATTTTTCAATGCATTCACATCCGAATCGTCCGAGATTGCAAATGTTACACCAAAAACCATCACAAAAGCTATCAATGAGAACATCAAGCATGATAACTTCTATGGAACACACTCAAAGCCACCAACTCTGGAGAGCATTGAAGATTATACATGGTGGAAAGAACGTTTTCTCAATTGGGCAAAAGCGTATGCTCACGAAAGCTGGTTTTGCTTAGAGTTTGGATACGAAAGGCCAAAAGATGATAAAGGCGAAGAACTTCCATTCAAGAAGTTATCAAGAGAAGATAAATCTGAGTTTGCTGCCGAACAAAGAATGATTGCTTTGATCCAGTTTGCAATCAGAAATGGTATTTTTGCGTTGCTGAATCATGATGGGTCATCTAAATCAGTTTGGGAAGCTTTACGTGTTAAAGCTGAGGGGGGTAAACAGATAAAAAAGAACAAAATTGCTTTACTTAAAAAAGAATTTGATCTGTTTGATAGTCTAAAAGGAGAGACAGTGATTGAGAGATTTTGTCATCTTAAAATTGAACTTGAGAGATTTGAGATAGTGAAAACAAGAGAGGAACTTATAGATAAAGTGATTGAAGCGTTACCACGAGCTGATCAGTGGCAAACGTTTGTGTTTATTTTGAAAAATGATGCTTTATATGATACAATTTCTCTTGATGCATTGTTTGAAAAGATAGAGAGTCATGATCTGGAACTGCAAAAGCAAAGCAAGATGACTGGTTCTTCACATCAACAGAATGTTGGTCTATACTACAAAGGCAGTGTACCTTCGGAGAAAGGTGTTGGTTCACCAAAGACAGCATTCAGTGGTGAGAAGATGAAAGAACCTCAAACAACTTCAGCAAGTCATCATTCTGGATATCATTCATCCTCAAAATCAAATCCTGATGAAGCTGAGGAGATTCTGTGCAACATCGCTTTCAAACTGAAGAATTCTCCATCGATGAGCATCAATGCAGCTAAGCAGCAAATGAGTTTTCTTGCATCTGTTTTGGAATCGTATGAAGGTCTTGTAGCTGGCAAAATTGGAAACTCAGAGTTAACCAAAGAAGACTACGACCAGATTGATCCGGAAGAGATGGAGCTCATTGACATTCGTTGGTGCTTAGCAAGTTGCATCCGAAGAGCGCAAAGATATATGGAGATTACTGGGAAACAATCTCATGGAGGTGCTTCAACAAAGCTTGGATTTGACAAATCCAAAGTGACTTGCTTTAAATGTAAGCAGAAAGGTCATTTCAAGAGAGAATGCACTAATTCTGCAGTTGGTGGAAATGAACATCCGTTCAATGATGATTACTACCGAAAGGCTATCTACCATCGAAGCAGAGAAGAACCTAAGATGATTGAAGATAAACCTAAATCGAGAGCTTGTTTTGTAATTCAAGATGATGAAGGTTTTGATTGGTCAGAGGTATGCCCAAAAGAAGATCGTTTGGAGAATGTTCGGAAAACAGCTCATGGCAAAGCTATAACAGAGGAAAGAAAGTTTGTTTTTGTTGCTGAAATCCGTGAAGAGAACAATGAAGATAAAGATAAAGATAAAATGAAGGAGAAAACCAGAGAAGAGATTCTGGAAGAAAAGACCTACAGAGAAAGAAACATTGTGCTGAACAGAATTGGATGAAATGCAAGAAGAGTATGAGAGTGCAGTGAGCAACAGAAGATGGGATAAAAAGAGAGAGTGTTACTTCAACAGAGAAGGAGAACCAATTGTTCCAAAGAAAGATATAATCTTTGATGATGTTCTTCTCATAATTCCTTTGAGAGCTGAATACTATAGAAATGTGATGAAAGATGACACATATGCTAAAAGGCATGAAAAGGAGATCAGATATGCCATGACATCGTGTCTAAGAAAAAAGGGATGAAGAGAGAATGAAGAAGAATGTTGAAGAAATGGTGAATAATCTGAAGAAGGTTGCTGAAGAGGTTAAAGCAGAAGCTGTTGAAGTTAAGGTTGTGAAGGAAATCAAAAGTGAAGAAGTTGAGGAGAATGAAGAGGTTAAGAAAGCTGTTACTGAAGAACAGCAAATTGGAGAAGATGTGAAGAAAGCAGAAGAAGTGAAGAATGAGAATTTGGAAACTAGTGATGTTGGTGAAGAAGTTGGTGTTGAAGGAAAGAAGAATGATGCTGAGCAGACAGGGGCATCTGAAAACACCAAGGTGCCAATCACTGAGGTAAATTCTAATTCTAACATCTTGACTGAAACTGTTGAACAGTGCAAGAAATGCATGGAACCATGCAGAGCTTGTACTGAAAAAGATGAGCAATTCAGAACAAGAGATTTTGAATTCACTAAAATTGAAAACATTTTTAAAGAAAAATGGAAAGAAATGCTAGAAAAAGAAAAAGTTTTAAAAGAAAATGATGAAAAACTTTCAGAAAAATGTAAGAAGTTAGAAAAAGAAAATGAAGTTTTGAAAGAAAATGTTTCTAAAATGACAGAAGAATGTTCACAAAAAGAAATTGCTTGTCAAGAAATGAAGAAAGAATATGACTCAATGAAATTAGCATATCATATTACGAAAGAGTCATACGAAAAAGTGAAAGATGAAATGAAATATGCTCAATCAAGAATGAATTATCTTTCTGAAACAACTAAAGGACTTAAACGAATGTATTCCATAAAACAAGATGTTGTTAATTTTTATATTGAGGATGTTGCTAAGCTAAAGCGACAGATTGCTGATTTAGAACAGGATAACAACAAGTTAAAGTGTTATCATGTGTCATCATATGTGCTTGAATGTATTTTCAATAAAAAAACCGGGAGATGGTGAGTCTGAGCAAAACAAGAAAGGCATTGGCTCAGAGTTTCGTCAAGTTCCACCACCGGAAAAGTTTGCATTTTATGATGAGGAAAAGGTTGAAAAAGCTTTCAACATGGTAGACCAATTGCCAGACAACATTGACATAACCTATTCCAAATCTGATGATTCTCATGATTCAGAGGTGGTAGGTAAAGTTGTTGAAAGTGTGTTGAAAGAAGAGTCGGTTGATACAGGTAAATCTGAATCACAGGATGAAGATGAAGGAAATCTTCATGATAGTTATCTGAAAAACACAAAATCCGAGAAAAGTTTGAATGATGATTCAAAAGGATTGGTTTATACCATGATTGGATCTGACAAATTGTTCTTAGATGTTGTATTCCCGATTCAGAATGTGATTTCAGAAAAGGTTGATAAAGTGTTCAAAATGGTTGAGATTGAAAAGTCTGAGATTTCAAAGTTTGCTGGTAAGAGTCATAGAGGTTCGTATAACAAACCTGGTTTTAAGAAGAAAAATATGAAGGCTGGGTTGGGCTATAAGAAGAAACAAAATCGAAACAAAAATGAAACTCAAAATTTTCAAGAAAAAATGAATTTTGTTCAAGGAAACAGTTTAGCAGAAGAAAAGGAACTCAAATTGAGACAGTCTAATGATGAGTTCTTTGCTAAAAAGAAAAAGCAACAACCACAGGTCAAAGATGTGTCCATGAGAACATGTTTTAAATGTGATCAAAAAGGACATCTTGCTCGCAAGTGTCTAAATCTGAAACCTGTGGATGTTGACAAAAAGAAGATTGATGCTGAGAAACAAAAATATGAGAATGTGAGACAAAGATCAACCAGATTTGATTCAAAACAAACTTGGAGGTACAACGCAAACAAGTTTGCTTCGAATCAAAACTGGAAATCAAACCCGATCAGGTTCGATTCTAGACAGACCTGGAATTCTCACACACCCAGAGTCAGAACAACTCAAAGTTGGAAAACAACTGTTGATATGACAAAACCTCAAGAATTTTGGAAAACAAAAGTTGTTCAAAAACAAAATGTTCAAAAAGATTCACATTTTTACAAAAGAGGTACTCCAAAAGGACAAACATGGAGTGTTAAGAAACAAGTGTCTTTGGTAAAAGATGAGAAAATTGAAGTTAAAGATGAAAAAGTCTTTGTTCAGAATGACAAAGAGTTTCCAGCATTGAATTAAAATTATTGTGTTGAAATGCCTAAGGTCAAACAGACCTGGGCTAAATTGTTCAAGTAACCAAGTAGTCTGAATGTGCAGGTGCTCAACAAATCTGAAGATTGTGAGAATGGAAGTTGGAGCAACCTGGCACAACGAGGAGAGGAGGCTGCTGGATCCTGTGTTGGTTGAAACAGGAAGTTTATTTTCATTCTGTAAATAAATAAAAAATATTTCAAAAACCCTAAAAATTGAAAAACTTGAAAAACCAAAAATATGTTTGTTTTTAATTTTTGTCAAAAATTCAAAAATACAACAATATGTGTTGATTGAATACGCCGAAACCCTCACGGCTGAACAAACATGATTAATTTCACAAGATTGAAAAACGGTTTTCAAACTGTAAATATCAATGTGTTGTAAATCATGGGGGTAATTGTTGGTATTGTACATTATTTTTTTGATGATATGCCGGTAGGTTTTTATACATTTAGTAAACTTTTTTGGGATATAAACCTAAATTCAAACTTGCTTATTTCGTGGGGAACACTACTTGGATATATAGGTAACCCCTGAAATCTCGTTTGAAGGACCCATCTTTCTGAAATACTAGGTCTTTATACTCAGTGATATCTGGGGTATTATCCCGGGACTTCTGATTTTGCGGAAGCAATGGCCTAGTCCCCGGAGAATACTTTCTGCATTGCTTGAAACATAGCGCAACCCTCAGCAAATTGATGAAACAATCAAATTGATAGTCATTGCTGTTGTAATACAAAAGATCCTCTAAAGGGGACACATCAAAAGTCGAGCCGTCATCTCTCTGCTGAATGGAAGTTCTGACCTGAGCTCTCACGGTTTCGTACTACAATTTATTCCCCTTACAGATATCATCTAGGCATACTCACCTGTAAGACTGAATATTGGGATCTGGATACGGGAGTATATTCAAGAGGTGGGACACATGAATGAGTTTAAGTTCATAAAACATCTAATTCGTATCCTGAATCAGTTGAAATTTGTGTGAAAATTTAAGTGGACAAGTATATCGACAATCTAAGTGAATTGTTTAATTCTTAATGTGTAACTAAGCTCAACGGTACTTGTGACTTGTCAAAAACTGATATGATCCTCTGACGCATACTCAAACAAAAATATTGTCTGTAAATATGTTTGTATATATTTCTTTACTGCTTTATATTTTCAGAAAAATATAAAAAGATTTTTGATTCTGCTTTATTTTCTACAACCGATGTCTGAAATGCTGAGTTTCAAAATCTAAGTATATTGATTGTGTTTCTGAAAATAAAACAAGTTCATTAATTTGAAACTTGAAGTTTTTAAAATTCAAAAATCAAAAACAGTTTGTGATATCTCCAAGGTCATTAGTTTGGACTTGGATGATTAACTGTGAGGGATTTTGGATACTTAACACTGCTAAATCTGTAAAGATTGTTGATAGGGGGAGTGTTTTAGAAAGTTGAATAGAGCCAAGTTACGATTTCTGGAAAATTGAATGTTCAAAATGTTGTTACTTATAAATGTTTGAGAATTGCAGATGTTATACCAGACTACGATCCCGAAAGCCGAGTCTAAGGGGGAGTCTGAAGACGAGCTCAACGCAAAAGGAAGCGTGGATTCAAGGAGCCATGTAACTATCCTAAAGGAGCTTGTATACGGAAAGCCAGGTGTCGATCCCAAAGCACGGAAGCTTGACGAAATGGGGAGCCTGATGAAGAAAAGAGTCTACCGAAAGGAGAAGAAGCTGAAGCTGAAGACAGATCCACCGGGATTCTGTTCGAGAAGATTCAAAGAGAGAGAGAAAAAGAAGACGCTACGAGTTTGACTCAATGATCGAGATTGACTGCGGCAATATCCAAGGGGGAGTCTGTTAGTACATTTATGTCTATCGCCTTCGTCAATCCGAGCCATAGCAAGAAACAGAAGAAAACGAGTCGTTATATTAGTGATAGCTAGACAAAAAGGCAAGGTGGCATAATTGTAATAATAGAAATCTCATTAAATGCCTTGGACTATAAATAGGAGCTTTATGTTTAGATTAGACACTTTTGCTACATTTGTCATTTGGAGCTTTCTAGATCTAGAGAGAGAATCTAGAGAGAGAAAGTGATTCAAGGTGCTGTACGATTTCAGATTTCTAATAGAATCACGTTTATATTACGTCACGTGTGTTAGGTCACGTTCGTGTATGGATTCCGCACGTCATACGTTCGTTTCGCAATCGTTTCGGAGTCAAAACCGGTCCTACAGCTTGAAACCGTTCATTGTTTCCATTCTTCTTCTTCTCGCATACGCTTCGAGATTATTAGGGTTTTTTTTCCTTTCTTTCTCTGATTCTTTTTCTTTTTCCTTCATTCAATCCGACATCAATCTTTCTATAGCAGATCCTTACCCACACCATCATTTCAATCTCCCTATCAATACTGTCAAAGATCGAATAGGGGCATGTTTGGATGGGCTTCTCAAACCAGCTTATTAGCTTATTGACTTATGGATAAGTCAATAAGCTGTTTTTATGTTTGGGTAATGGATAAGTCCTTTTTGAAATAGCTTAATGCATAGAAGGAAATTGAAGGTTTTGAAAAGTCACGAATTCATGACTTCTTGAACCAGGAATGACTTTTCAATATGCAAATTACTAATTACCCCTTTTATATTACCCCTTTCATCGGCTCTCTTCTCTCGTACACACACAGCAGCAAGCCGACACAGCAGCTCGCCGCCACAGCAGCGATTCCGGTTCCTTCTCCGGCGGTTCCTTCTCCGGCGGCCCATTCCGGTTCGTTCACAGCGATTCTGGTTCGTTCACAGCAGCTCGCCGCCACAGCAGCTCGCCCATTCCGGTTCGTTCACAGCGATTCTGGTTCGTTCACAGCAGCGATTCTGGTTCCTTCTCCGGCGGCCCATTCTGGTTCGTTCACTCACGTCTATGGCCGTCGGTTTCCTGCTCAGGTAATTAATGAAACGGTAGGTTGTTAGGTAATGGTTTGTAATTGGTTAAGTGTTAAGATTCGTGTTGAATTGTGTTAGGTAATCGTTCTTTTAACAACAACGAACTAAACATAAAGCACATGGATAGATCGTTACCTTCGTAGCAGGTTAATCGAACTTGTTACAGTCAAAATTCAGTCATGACGGTAACTGATGGCGGTTTAGTGGTTATCAAAGTCGCCGGAAACGATGTGCAGAGGCGGTAGGTTGTTAGGTAATGGTTTGTAATTGGTTAAATGTTAACATGTGGAGTTTGATATCAGATTTGATAGGAATGATCTGCTCAGGTAATATAGCAAAACGATAGTTATTGACTTAGGAAAGAATGTCCATTTTAGTCATTTTACATCAATAAGCTAAGCCAAACACTTTTTAAAAAACAACTTATTGACTTATTGACTTTTCCCAACCCATAAGCTAATCCAAACACTTTTTTTAAAAACTCCTTTTCAAAAAGTCCTTTTCACAAAAGTCCTTTTCCCAAAAGTCCTTTTTAACTCTAATAAGCTTAGCCAAACATGCCCTAGATATCCATCAAAGCGTTCAGATTCATCTATAGCTCACTGAAATCACAATTTTTAACAATGAATGTTGCCGTTTAAAATCGATGTCTCCGGTTGAAGGGTCAGAACAGAATAACATATTGTTCTAGGGTTTGATAACAATCGATCTGTTTACAACTACATCAAGGTATGATTGCGATATTAAGATATTATTATGATCTTATGTTTTCTTTGTAGAACCAACATAGATTATTTCAATATTTATTGATGATTGTTGATCTTGATTTTTTTCATGTTTTGATTTGTGAATTGTTCGATAAATGAGTTTTAATAAGGATTGCATATTTGCATTTGTTTTGATTTTGAAATTATAGATGGCGATGGATGTATTAGCGGTAATCAAATATTCTTTTCATAATTGTTAATCCTTTTTTTAGTTCTTTCCTTTATTTGATTTCTATTATTTAAATGTGCTGATTTGATGCTATCTTGGGCTGTTTTGTGTTTATTTGGTGCTTTTTCGGGCTGAGTTGCAGTTTAAATTGGTAGGGTTCTGGTACTCGGGGGGAACCAATTAATGGCAACTCAATCCTTATTCAGCATTCAAACGCTCATTTTACGGATCTCTGGTATTTGTTCTAACCCTAAATATGTTATTGTTTATAGATGTTACTTAAAAACGTCATGTGTTCAATTGATACATATATGTGATTGAAGTTATTTAGTCTTAATGTTTAGTATAAGTTTTTTATCTTAATGTTCTTCATGTGTTCAATTGATACATATATGTTATTCAAAAACGTCATGTGTTTAATTGATACATCCGAGTGGTTAATGCGAGCTATAAAGATGAGAAGAGTTTTGCTTATAATAGAATCATTAATATGCTTGTGGTTGTGGCGATCAATGGCGGTATGATCACCCCTGTGCTCTAGGTTGCTGACAAGGTTTGTTCATGTGTAGTGATTTGATGTGCCTTTTTATTTATTGAATCCGGATACCATTATTTCATCATGTCAACTTTGCTAAACTTTTGTGGTTGATTTTTTTTTTCAATTTTAATGAGTTTTTGTTTTCTGCTGTAGTTGGATCTTTATCTGCTATCTTAGAAGTGGAAGGAGCTTGTGGAGAAAGCACGATCTAAGCAACTATAGCCCCACGAGTACAACCCGGGTAATAACCAAGTTATATTAGTTTCAATTGGTAATTTGGATGTTGTTTCTTTACAAAAACTTGTGGGCATAATGGTATTCACTTATTAGGCTTTGGTTGCAGCGACTTTTACTGTCTCCAATTAGGCATGGAAATAAACAGTTTAAGCAACCTGGCACACACCTTATGTGTTTTTTAAATGTTCATTTTATTTTTATTTGGGTTTATGTTTTGAAGAACATGGATCTTGCTGAACGGTTGTTGACAAGAAAGTCTACTTACAATCTTGATATGCTTATTCGAGAGAGGTTGGTCTACTATTAACATATCCAAATTTTAACATTTTTACTCCTATTTTTAGGTTTTCTTATTTATAAATTTTTATATTTATATAGGGTCTGGCATTAGATATCCAAAGTTCATTGATGCATTAAGAGATTTGGATGACTGTCTCACAATGGTGCACCTGTTTGCTGTTTTACCTGCCATTGAAAGAGAAAATATCCAAGCAGAAAGAATCCACAACTATAGAGGGTATGTGTTGTCTCTTTCTTTGATGCTTTTGACTTCAAAATTTTGGACTTGGCAATTGATTTAGGGCATTAAAATTAGTCGATCACTAAAAGTTGATTAAACTATCATGTACTCAAATCTACTAATGGAAACCACGTATAACATGTGTTATTTGTAGTATATTTAGTAGATTCGGCATACTTATGGTTGTGGGTTTGATGAAATTGGCGAAAGGGTCAACATTGAATTTCAATTTGAATTGATAAAGACAGTTTTTTCATGCAGACCAAGTGTTTGCCAAAATGTCTCTTAACAAAACTTACTCATTGCTACAAGAACAAAAATAACAAAGGTTTTAAAGTGAACTTTTACCACTTTTTAGTTTAAATATTAAGGATTTTGGAGTGCACAACTTTATATTAGTCGAATAAGTTTGACTTGGTTTGAGTTGTTACCCTTCCAATTGTTTAACGAAGTGATATTAGGTGTATAATAACTTATTTAATGTGTTGTCTTTTATGGGGATGGTCGGATGGATTCTCCAGTAGTAAGGCCACTCGGTGTGGGGCTCGGCTTGGCCCGTCCTGGACCGTCGCCGGGCCTCAACGCCATCCCGGGTGGTCCGTCGTCATCCAATTCGTCGAGGCTGGGACGCTGGAGACGGTCACAAAAGGACAAAAAATTCATCCGTTTGACAACAACTATTATTTAAAAACAAAATTCAATTTTCATTTAATATTATCCAACGGGCAAATTGTTTAAAACTCAAAAAAATTAATAAATTTACATATAAATACACCCAAAACACCCCATTTTTTACCCACGTCAACCAATTCTCTCTCACAACTTTATACAATCTTTTACTTTTTATACAATTCTTCTACTTTTTATAAAACTCTCAACTTTTGCCATGGATCCATACAACACGAACAAATGTTAAAAACTAGATGAATTTAAAAAAATATATGAATTTAAAAAAATAAATAAATTAACTATGTGGGGTAGGGTCATCACCCATTTCCTTGGTTCCATCATTGGAGGGGCATTCTCCGAGGACTATGACGTGGCGCTGAGGTGGAGGGTCATCCTCCAAGGACTACACTCTCCCATACCGAGTAGGCTAAGAACTTATTTCCAAATGTTTTATACCTACATGCATCAACATAAGATTGCCATGTGTCTCAAGTTTTCCATAAGGTTAGTAAATATCTCACACAACGTATTAAAAAGATAAAAAGAACTTTTTCTTTGTATTTTTAAGACTATATATTAAATTTTTTATTTTACATCCTGCCAAGTAATTTTTTCTTGAACTGTTAGACATAAAACGAGTTCATTGGCGTTGCAGATTCAGAAGTCGCAGCTCGGCTGTAAACAATTTGTATGATGTGGTGGTAAGAATCAAGAACTCTTTCATGATGACATCATCTACTGTTTTACCTTTCACAAACTTTAGTTTTGGGTTCCTTAATTTCTTTTGTATAAATTACACTATTACAGGGCTGTCTATAGTAATCTTATAGTAATGTTGACACGCTTAACTATTAACAATAACTTCAAATTCTTGGAAAAAGTGTTTGAATGTGACCCGTTTGGCCTTTGACAATTATAGAGGCTGTCTATAATTTACAAAAACTTCATATTGAGACATATGTAGCTCGTGACAAAAATATTGACCCATAACAACAAATGATCATGGCGAAAGAAACATAGTAACAATTATAGAGTTGCTTTAATAATTTTTTTGTGTACCTTCTCCAAGGGTGAAGTGGCAGGTCGTATATTGTTTGCAAAGCGGGCCAGGTTGCAGCTTATGTACTATTGCTTAGACTTTCTATCATTTGTTGGTAATAGGTCTTTTGTTGGTAATAGCTAACATTGCCGCATGCATTTTGCTTCAGCAGGTTGCGTTTTGAATGTTGCTAACAGGTCAAACAGTGGATCCAATTTTGTTCTGATTGTAGCTTCATATCGTGCATTTCACTCGCCGCCGATCCTCATGGGCTCATTCCCTTTCTAGATCTGAATGGACCACCACAGCCTCTCTATTTCTTTTACCGCGGTACACGACTCAACAGTTGCCCAATATCTAACGAAACATTCACATTTGGCCGTCGATTCTTCTCCAACGGAAGTCCAATGCCGTTGCCACTGAACACAACACTACCAAAGGTTATAGGGAGTGGAAGTACAGGGTGATTAGAGAAGATTGATATAACGTTAGTTGGCTGCAGACCAGAGAAGACTTGATGGAGCTTAACCAAAGCTAATGGAACAGAAGTTGTAGAGAACAGGATGAAGTGATAAAAACAAGATTCTTTCATTTAGTCTAGAAATGATTTGTTATTTAGTTTTTTGTTATGTATTTTTTATGGTAGTCTAATATGTCTCAATAGTTCCTTACTACTGATATTTTCTTTATAAATTAAATAAATAAATGGTTTGCCTTTAGGAAAAAAAAATAATTAGCTTTCTTGGTAACCAACACTTCACTGCTAGTTTTCACTTCAACATGAGTCCTTTAGAGAATTGATTCAATAATTTAAGTAGGTTCCTAGGTGTTTTTATAGTGTTTTCTTTAAAACCGTTGTTTTTCGTTTTCTTTTAGTCTACCTTTCTACTTGCAAAATTTACTTCGATTAAGCTTACTTGCAGACTTATTCCATGTTAATTTCACATTTCGAATCATCGCACACAAGAAAAACAGTGCATGCTTTACCAAAGAGAAAAGCTATTGTTTCTACATCTAACACCCCCGAAACCAAATGCTGCTCTAATCAAGTTTGTGAATGTTTTGATGCCCAGGTTTGGTACGCGGAATATATTATGTCATTTAGATCACATCAAATACCCAAATATAAGTCAGACTTCTGCTTGGTTTTTTCTTTAAAGTCAACATTGGGGGTTGTATTTCGTTAGTGATAGGGCATTTAGTTTATGTTTTCATCTATGTTTGGTATCGGTAAAATTTCATATGACATCTCTTTGATACACTTATAATTAATGTAAGTTAAATTTTCCCAACCCTTGAAAGCATATCATTTTGGCATTCCATTACTCATAATATTGTTTCATTTTATTTTAGCTTTTACAATATTTTTTATTATGTCACTAATATATTTTACAATAGGTTTAGTGTATAGTTTGATGGCATGATATTATTCAAGCCGAACATATTTCATTATGTGATGATTGTTTTGTCAAGTGGTCAAAAACGAATGCGGGGTTATTGCTTACGAGGCTCCAGCAAGGAGAAGTATTAGAGAAATAGCATTTTTATTGATATTATATCATTTACTTATCTTTTCCGTTTTATTTATATCGATACTATGTTTGATGTTTTGTATTTACTGTATCAACTTCAAGCTTCAATAATAACCATTGCCATTAGCATACTTTCGTTATGATCATAATACACGTATAATAAATTCACGCGCACAGTTTCTTTACGATCAATAACATAATTTTTAACAAACATATCATTTTTTTTCTAAAAGTAACAAACATATCATTTTTCAACACCGCGAAATTCGCGGGTATTATCACTAGTAAAAAATAAATCTAAGGATTCCTCTAAAATTCGAGATAGGTGATAAAGTATTACTTAAGTATTACTAGGTAAACTTTTTTTTTATTTTTTATTTTTTAAACTAGTATATTTAATATTTAAACATGTATTTTAACATAATAAATGTAGAATAAATTAAGAATAACATTACATTAAATAAAAAACATTAAAATTACATTAAATTGAAATAAATTAAACTAGTCTTCGTCGGAATCGACCAAAAGGTGAGGTAAATCTTGACTTGCAAGATGATTCATGAGATCGTGTTTTAGTCTCCAATGCGTGTCTTCATCCATCAGCTCGTCCAACACCGTATCGTCTAGAGCGGGCTCGACCGGAGGATCTCGAATGTGTACCAGTGCTATCGCGTTTCCGTCGTCTTTCAAAATCATATTGTGTAAAATAATACACGTGTGCACAACATTCCTAATTTTTCTAACGGTTCTTGCTCGCATCGGCCGACTCAATACACCCCATTTCGACTTCAAAACACCAAAAGCCCGTTCGACGTCTTTTCTTGCCGCCTCGTGTTGCCTCTTGAACTTCTTTTCGTCTACTTCGTGAGGGTATGGGATCGACTTCACAAAATAATCCGCCATGAGTGTCTCATGCCCCACCTCACCGACGTTCAATATATCTCCTTCGGTTAGACGTGCCCGTGTCTTGAAGTTCGGCTTCTTCGATGAGATTTTGGAAAAAAAGAATGCTACTATCGGATGAATCGTCGCTACTATCGGGTGGAAAAAACAATGGGAGTTGATCCGCCATTTTGTTTTGGAATGATTGGGTAAATGTTTGGTATTTTTTGGTTTGGTTGAGGTATAAATTTGAATGTATTTTGATATGAATTATGTTGGGTATTTATAGTTTAATTTTAAAAAGAAAAAATATTTTTTTTTCTTTAAACAGCTATATAGCCGTTGGGCATCACCCCAACAGTCAAACCAAACATGTTGTCGATCAATATCATGCCACCGAGGAGGAAAGCTTACCGAGCGACAAAGGGGGTTGGCGGCGGTGTTATGTTGGGAAAATTAGTGAATGGATATTTAGTTAATTTATAATTGAGTGAAATTATAATTACTAATTAAATTCCCTCATATGGTGAAACTCTTGAGTAGAGTTTTAGGCCTTAGGGTGTACTCTAACTTAATTGGTGTTAAAGATGACATGGCAAACCAACATGTCTTTCAAACCACTCCCTCCTCATGTTAAGGAGTGTTAAAACCTCCCTTAGTTAACATGTTAACATATGCAAAAATGAATAAGAAATTAATGTCATTTATTATAATTGTTTATTTTAGCTAAGAAGTTGATGAAATGGTATTATTATTATTATTATTTTTTTGTAGCTAATTTAAATATTTAATATTAAAATAATTAAAAAATAGTGGGTGAGGTAGAGTTAACAAGGTTAAACCATTTACTTAGGATGAGATGGAGTAAAAAGGGAACAAACGGGTGATGTGGCGCTTATATGGAGTTAAGAATGGTTAAAGTATACCTCATGGCCTTATGTCACTTGATTAGCTTTCATTAGAGTTTTTATGTCTCTAATTAAATCACTAATTAAGTGAAACTTTTATTAGAGTTTTATGTCTCTAATAAAATAACCAATTAAAAAGAAACTCTTCACTAGCCACAACTATTGTAAAAAAATGGTAGCCTATGTGACTCATTTCAATCAATGAGAAAACTACAAGAGAAAGATAATATGTATGAAAAATTCTTGGAGAAGTGGTGAAGACTTGAACATCCATATGTTGAGAATTATAGAGAGATAAATTTCTCTACTCGATTCCATCACATTCATATCATTATTTTTCCACAAGTTCAAACACTATAATTCTATTCGGTGTAACCTCGGGCGCGTGGCCATTTCTGGCAGTACAGACTGCTTCAGCTGTTGTACCCTGGGAGACAGACGCGTCGTCTTTAGTAGAGGCGCGAAATTTGTTTTAAGGGAAGCGTGTTGAACACGTGCCTCAACCAAAATCGTCAATGTTTTAGTGTGCTCTTTGTTGCAGTCAATGAGTATTTTTCAAGACTCATGATGACGAATACTCGAGTCTAGGATGCTATCAAGTGCGCGTGAAGGACCCACTAGAGATGCGGCTTGAATCAAGATTGGTATATATAATTATATCTTATATTCCTTTTATTTAGTTACTGCAACTGGTATTGTACTATGATATTTCCTACGAATAACGAGAGTCTCGTTAATATATATTTTGTAATTATATTTTATAAAAAGTGAACCTAGTTCCTACAGACTTAAAACAGATTTCGGTGAGATTGTTGCTACAATCTTAAAAACCTTATTTATAAGGATTTTGGGTTTAGGAAAGGATTTATAATAGAATAAAAAAATATTTTTAGAGGTTATGATCCTATAAATATTTTGTTGGGAAATATGTATGTAGTACAACTTGTTGTGTTTGGATTTGTTGAGATTGTGATACAATCTTAAATCCTATACCGTGGTACAAAACGAATAGTTTTGGTTCAACCGTTTGGTTTTTGAAACAATTTTGGAATCGTTAATTTTTCTAACCTTTGTGTTATATCGGGTTTATTAGTGTAAACCAAACATTTTTTGTAAACGTTAAATTCTCTAACTTGTACGTTAGACCGATTTTAATTTTATAAACAACACGTTTTTTGTAAACGTTTCATGTTCTAACATGCTTGTTAGAAATGATCATATTATTTATATAATATGATTTAAAGAATGAGTGTTAAAAATAAGTTTATTTTGTATAAACTAATAAGACTTATAATGATTTTTGGAATCATTTGTCTTCTAACATGTGTCTTAGAAACGTTCATGGAAAGCGTTAGTTTGGAAGCGATTTTTTAATTGTTTATTTCTAACGTGTGTATTGGAAATGGCTTATTTATTAGAACTATATATGTGTTTATAGCAAGTCGAATTAACATTTTGTCGAAATGTTAATATTTCTAACGTGCGCGTTAGAATTTCTTTCATCTTAACATGATTGTTAAAAATGGTTAAAATACAAATGCTTTGAAATGTTTTATGTAAATATTTTATATAAGTAATTTGTTGTAACATTGATTTTAATAAATATAAACACTTATATTATGCGTTGTATGATTTACAAATAAAAGTTCATACATTGAAGTTGATGTTTGATTGGCTTCAAGAATTAAATCACCATAAAGTGATGGTGTGGTATTTATATGAATTTAATGAAATTAAAATCATTTACTAGACTCTTCATATGGAAGATAAACTATTAAGTAGAGTTTTATGTCAATTTATTAGTTTTTATTAGAGTTTATGTCTCTAATAAAATCTCTAATTAAGTGAGACTTTTCTCCACACCATGTCTCTTGCATTAAAAATAGGCTATGTGCCTAACTTGATGAGATTGAAAAACTACAAGAGTAAGAAGGCCATAATTAAATTACCATAAATTGATGGTGTAGTTGTGTGGGATTTAACACCAACTTTAATTTGTGATTTCTAAATCTAAATGGTCATGTTTTATATAAAAATAACTTAAATTTTCTAACACGTGTGTTAGAAAATGTGTATCACAAATACAAGGTTAGAGATTGTACATTGTATAAGCCATAAGGAACGGAAATGTTTTATGTAAACATTTAATTGCCTATTTGGCATAGTTTTTAGAATTCAAATGGTTTGCTACTCTTGCTAGAAGTAGCATTTGTTGAAAAAAGTAACAATCTCGTGAATATGATTTGGTGGAAAACAACTTGGTGTTGTTGTGAACAAATTTAATTCTTCAAGTTTGCTACTTAAATGTAGCATTTGTAATAACTTGGTGTTGTTTTGAGCAAACTTGTCCAAGTTCAAAGTTCCAAGATGAAATGGGGAACTTGTACTTACAAGTGCATGGAGTCTTATTGAGGAGTACCTCAAGACATGCCATGGGACGATATCGTTGAGAAGATATCGGTCAGAATATAAAGTGTTGAAGATAAAAACACTTTGATATTTGATGTCTACATATCTTCTATGCTTCCGTTTAAATTTCAAAGGTGTTTGTAACACCCGTCTAATTTTACTTGATTTTAATAATAGATTATACCATTGTAAATAAAAGTTGCTTAATTAACATAAAATTCATACAAGAAGTTCATAAGTAGCATAAACTTTAGTCAAACACGACTAAATTAAAACATTTCAAAAGTTATTTAACAATCATTTACAACCCATAAACTGTTAGAAGTTTAGTGTGAATGAAAGTCTCAAGTTGGTAATTCACCTTGTCCCACATCGGTGTGGGAGTGAAAAGATAGACTATTTATAAAGTGAAACCTTAATGGAGCCTTTGAAGTCTTATGACATGTTTTACCACAAGTCCTACCCGCGCGCGCGCAGGGGGGGTGCAAAAAATGGAACCGGATTTAGTTGAACTCGTGTACGCCCGCACGTCCTGCGGACACGAATGCAGTTCCGAAAACCCGGGTCCGCGTGGACCAGTTTTTTGCATTCTTGACTTTCTGTTTTTGAAACCGAAATGAATGAATGATCATTATTTCAATTAACTGATTTATGCTTTGAAACTGAAATGAATGAGAATCATTATTTCATTTTTCAAACTGACTATCAGTTTCGTAACTGATATTCTAATGACCATTATTTGGTCTTTAATTTGCTGATTTCGGTTATGGTTCTGGCATTATAAATCGAAGGCAAAGCTGATCAGTTGAAACACACAGAAAACAACTTCTCTTCTCTCTATCTCTGCAACACAGCTTCTTGTTCTTTTCAGGCAAGTGCTCAAGTCCGGCAGTGCGCGGTGCTGCTTCGAACCGGCGTACCCTGGGAACAGACGACGAATCTGTTTAAGGGAATTGTGTTAAACACAAGCCCGGTTCACTCGTTAACTGTTTCTTTTCTACTTCTAATTGCAGCTTTTTCTAACCACTGTTCTGATCAGTGGTTCTGTTCTAACTTGCCACTGCTTCAAACTGACAGTGGTTGATCAGCAGTTTCTGATCAGTGGTTTTGTTCAGATCAGTGATTCAGTTTAAACTGATCAGTGGTTTGGTTTAAACCGATCAGTGGTTAATTTTTTCTAACATAAACCAAGTCTAGTAAAGATTTAAAACATTGCGGAAGCTTGTATGTAGTGTTCGGTTCTTCAAAAGTTTGCTCGACCATCTTCCGGTTAGTTTCCTTCATCACCTAAGATCAAAACCCCAACAAAAGTTAGTTTTGATCAAGTTAAAAGGGTTACAAACAAGTTCCATGAGTCAACATTTAAGAAAATAAATAAATTTCCGGAACAAGGGCGTCGCGTGACGCCAAGGGGGCTCGCGCGACGCCTAGCCCCTAAATTCACAGAATGTTTATTTTTCTGATGCTGCACATTCCCAGCTCCAAGTTCCATCAAGTTCCAACTTTAACTAGCCATAACTTTTGACTCGTAAGTCCGTTTTAGGTGGTTCTTTTTCCTATGCGTCTGTAAATTCGTTATCGACATGCCTATTACAAATTTCATACCGAAAAATTTGATTACGGACCGAAAGACTATATGTCCATATACAATTATTCGACCCATTCTAACTTAGCCATTTTACTACCATTTAACTAGTAAACCTAAGGCGCTTATTACCCTAACTCCGGGGCTTATTGTCACCGGCACTTCATTACCAAACTTATGGCTTCGTGCTCTTGTGACCATTTTCGCCTCTTCTTTCTACTTACGATATTAATACTACAAGGTATCATGATTCGACCCGTTTGATCCATCTACGGAAATTCTCCATTTTGATGGCTACCAAACGACTACAAACCAATTCTTAACCTACGGATTTAAGTAACATACATGATTGCTACAACCAACACAATTTTATCAACAACACATAGTTTAACAACAATTCACCAAATGTAACGGATCAAGTTACATACCTTCAAAGTAGGCCTTTCAAACGTGGTTCGCCACCCGCTTGTCCACTTGATGCTCCTGCGCCCGTTCCTATAGAGTTCATTTATGATATGTTTAGAACTCTCTTTAAATCATAATTCGCATAATACACAAAAACATCATAATTATGCGTTTAAACTTTGAATTTCAGTTTTAAGCTTTCTTAGAGGCATTTCAACAAACACTTCAAGGGCAGATTTTTACATGATTAAACATCAAATCTCTAGTTTATCATTTAGCCCTATTTTCACATCATTCAACCTTTTTACATGATTGTTAACTTCTAATTTTCTGAAATCACTTCAAAATTGTCAAATTACACTAGATCAACAATCTATTTCCTAGTGTTCATCAAATTACACATAACCCACTAATCACCTACAATGGTGTTCATAGGTTTCGCTAAAATTTCATATGATTTCAACTTGTATTTGTCTAGGGTTTGTCCCTAGACACTATAGTTGTTCCTAAATCATCATCATACACACATGCAACCATAATTTCAGATTTTTCCCAATTTCATGAGAATTTCAAGTTGAGAGTTTTCATTAAATTTTACATACCTTGTAATCCTTTTGTGATGAGGATCACGATTCTAAGCTCGGATTTCGTTTTGGACCAGATTTGCACCTCCAATTGAGAGTTTTAGTGAGTTTTTAGGGTTTGAGAGTGGGGTGTGTTGCCCCGTGCTTGTTCTGATCGACCAGACCCCCAAATGGGGTGTTTGGTTTTGTTTTTATTAAATTTAGTGGCATAAGTTTCAATTTTAACATCATTAGCCCCTCCACTTTTGTTTAACATTTAGTTTTGGTTATTTAACCCTACTTCAAGTCCTTTCTAGACTTGTAGTTAACTAGGTTATAATTTACCTAGTTAGTAAATTCTTGTTTATTTATACTTTATAGTTTTAATATAAAGTTTTATATTTTCGGGGTGTTACAAGTCCACCCCCCTTAAAAGGGTTTCGTCCCCGAAACCGAAGTACGTACCAAATAATGTAGGGTGGAGACGTCGCATCTCCTCTTCGGACTCCCACGTAGTGTCCGAACCTTTCCTATTCTCCCATTTGACCTTGACTTGATTAATCACTTTGTTCCTCAAACTCTTCTCTTTACGATCTAAAATCGCAATTGGTTTTACTGCATAGTTTAGGCTGTTATCCACCTCGATATCATCGTAGTGGATACGAGCAGTTTCGTCTGCCAAACATTTTCGGAGATGTGACACGTGGAATGTGCTATGAATCCCATTCAGCTCCTTGGGTAATTCGAGACGATATGCCATTTTACCAACCCGTTCGATGATTCTGAATGGCCCAATAAATCTTGGGCTCAACTTCCCTCTTTTTCTGAACCGTATCACTCCTTTCCACGGCGATACTTTCAACATTACTTTATCACCCACTTGAAATTCAATCGGCCTGTTTCGTTTATCCGCATACGATTTTTGTCGATCCTGAGCCGCTTTTAGGTGAGCTCGGACCATGTCGATTTTCTCATTCGTAGTTCGGATTATATCAGTAGGTGCTAGCCCTCGTGGACCCACTTCTCCCCAACATACAGGAGTTCGACATTTTCGGCCATATAACATTTCATACGGGGCCATCTTAATGCTCGTGTGATAGCTATTGTTATATGAAAATTCGACCAAGGGTAGATAGACATCCCAACTAGCCCCGAAGTCAATAATGCAAGCCCGCAACATATCTCCCAACGTTTGTATTGTTCTTTCACTCTGCCCATCCGTTTGTGGATGGTAAG